>PNEQ01072731.1:113251-152425 GCA_003012365.1 Medauroidea extradentata
CTTCTTCAAAAAAAAAAAAAAAAAAAAAAAAACTTTGAATATTAATTGAAGTGTCTCAGCTGGATTACAGAGATATTAGCATTTCGCTTAGCCTCTTAGTTACCATGTTATTGAACCTTTCGTGCCAATTCGAGTGACAACGTTGCTACTGATATTCATTACAACTGACAGTCTGTATGTAGTTGGGTAATGTACTGCAGAGTTCAATCATGAAGATTTCTTCTTATGAAACAAACAGTTTCTGGGTATTGTACAAGAAGATGTAGTTGTTATCAAACTTAATCGAAACTTGTTTCCAAAAAAAAGTATTAACTGTGGCAACAATTTTAAAATTTACAAGCAATTGATCCTAAACAAACAAATACAGCAATGTGTGTTTTTTTTTTTATTTATTTGGAAGAATGTTACGGATTGATCTAGGCTAAGTTTTGGAAACTGTGAAACAAATATCATTTTAGTAGACTTGTAGACATTTTTTTACATAATGTTACGAAGTCTTCTGGAATCCAAAAATACAATTTTTTGTAATCTACATTTACTGCATAAAACTCTATTCTAACTTAAGTTAGTGATATTTATAAACAATTTCTTTAAGCAAGTCCCATGTAAATTTTTATACGATTGTGGCTAAATTATATTTTTGTTAAACAGGAAAAAAAATTGTAAAATATGACAGCTCATCGAAAAAATTTGTTTTGTATTGAACATACTGTTAATATAAATTGAGTGAATTAATTATTGTATTCGAAAAAAATAGTTTTACTGTTTAAATTATTTTTTGTATCCTTATATATAACCTGACTAGAAAAAGTTTTGACGCCCTAGCCCGTGGCTGCACAGTACGCTGAACATATAAATGTGAACATGTTTGGGCTGCTATATTTAGACATTTTCTGTCAACCACATTCCGTAGTAAACATATTCAGGCGGTTACCTACATGGCAAGCGATTTGTTTTAATCCGTTCACATTCGAGAGTAATGTTTAACATTTGCGATGGATTGTAATGGACGACTTGAAAAATGAGGTGGTACAAAGTTGTCCTGCCAGGTACGAAGTTACCCCAAGTGAATGTATCGTACCAGAAAAAAAAAATTACAGCTAGTTGTAAACCAAATCGTCCGTCAAGTCCAAATTTTGTGGTTAGCCTACTACGTGAATTTTCGCAAACGCCTTTGGTCGTGTTGTCGGCGGGCGCCGCGCCGTACAGGTATATTGTAACCGGGAGTTGACCTGAGAGGCCATCATTCCTCGTGCGAAGTTCGTTGACGCGGGGAATTAGGAGGGGGGGGGGGAGTGGAAGGCTCAATGGGCCGACCAAATTATAGTCCAACCTTCCCGCCCTCACAACGTAGCCGGTGCCCGCAGCCCGCATTAAGTCAATAAGCGGCACTTGACACACAGCTCCGCCGGCCAACAAGCCACCATCTCGGTGCGCGATGCTGTCTGCCAGAGGGAAACGGTCTGGTCTACGACTTCGTCAGGTCTACGAGTACTTCCCCTACACTGCTTGTTACCCTCTCCACAAACCAAACGCACCGCCTACTGTCACCCCTGTTCGTTTCCATTGGAGGTCGTACACCAGACATAGAGCCATCTGCCACGACACACGGGGGTAACTACATCAGATAGCTCTCTACGCCAGTCTTGCCAACACACCCGCAAACTATTCGCGGATAACAGGTGGATAAAGACCACTTCATATAATCAAATATTTATTGAATTCACTTCCTTGAGTTCAATATATAGCACAACGATTCAAGAAATTTGATTCAATAAACAATTAAGGGACCACTTGAAAAGATAATTACACAATTTGTAAACAAACGACGTACCAAATAAACAACGTAGGCCTAGCTACTTTACAACTATATACTAATTCTGCACGACGAAAAAAATTTTACTAAGCGAATAAAAAATTCCTTATTATTTTTGTATTTGTTATTTTAAATAAATAATACATGTGTTTATTTTTACTATGGTTTAATTTAAAAATATAGCTTAATAAATGTCTTATTAGAATTAAAATCAGAAAACCCCTTCAGAGTTCTGAAATATTTTGCTTCACGAACATTTCAAACGTACGAAACGGAAATCTTTGACGAATTTAAAGACATTCAATAAATTTATAGACAAAATGGCTGCGGTTATGACGTCAGCATGGCGTCGTACAGCACTCAATATATTGAATCTTTGCGCGTTCACGGACGAAGTTTGCTTGTCTCGCTAATACGCAGCGTTTACGAGTCCGACGAGGACGCTAAAATGGCGGATATTCATGTAAATATTTCACCAGCAGTGCTTATCAATGTTAAAACTCAAACACAATCTTTGTACGAATCATCGAGAAGTAATTATAACCGTGTGATAGGAAAAAAATTTGCAAAAAACAGTTAACTATGTTATGTTATTACGTTTAAGTAACGTATTTTCAAGGCAAAGTGCAAAATTATCAATTGACTTTCGGCCATCTTGTCTGCCTTTGAGATCAATTTTCAGTTGGGAGTCGGATAGGATATAGGTCCGGACCTCTCACACCTTCGAGAGAACTTGCGATGCGCAACAACTCGCAAGTTGTTTAAGAATATCGTTTTCTGTCAACATATAGAATGTGGAGTGCATCTTCTTAAAAAAATTATGTCTATGAATACCAACCATAATGCAGGCCCAATCATGTAGTATTACTGTGTCAGCAAACAGCCAATGAGCAGCTTCTGTCTCCTTGAGAGAACATATATTCTTGGAGGATGGCTTGCAAGTGAATGAACTCGAGAATTTCTCCGGTTTACTATACTGCAAATGCACTATAGTTTTTTTCACATGAGTGCAAAGAATTCGAACGACTTTAAACTGCGTGTTTAAAAAAAAAATCGTAAATGTGAGTGATTATAGCTAAAACGCAAAACGTACGTACGCATTTGGAAAAATAATGCACTGTTTACCCGCAAAAGAAAATATTTTTGATTTATTTTGGCTCATTTTTATGGCGTTTATGACACTAGGAGTGCCAAAGTTGGGAAAACTTAGGTGTTTACTGTCACGAAAAAAAATAAGGACCCAAATAAATATAATTTGGTGTCCTAACAATGTAGCGCTTCTTTGATATGAATATTAGGTTGTGTTTTTATAAATAAATAGAGCTCAGCAATGTGGCAAGAAATAAAACATTTTATATGATTAGTTTATTTGTAGTTAAGCAAAGTACAGTCTATTCATTCTTTTACAACCTTTACTGTACATTGGTTTATAAAAATACTATGGATATAACTGAAGTATTCATTCCATATTGGACTATATATTTTAATAAGTGAAAGAAATACATTTGGAAATAATCGGAAGGTAATCGGTTTGAATTGTTCGATACCTGTGTAATTGATCCGGAAAAATCGACAGTTAAAAAATGTTAATGTACTAATAGAATATTAATCGAACATCTTTAGATTAGTCACCTTTCACAATTTCGTTTTTGGAATGAAATTGTGACTAAAGAAATGTAAGGTTGTTACTGTATTTTAATGTACGAGCAAGAAGCAAACCTAATTAAAGAAACTGCATGAATACATATTTTTCCTCCGAAGGTGAGGATGGATTTTACCATATTTTGAAAATATGAAGTTTGGTCAGTTGGGGGTAGAAAGCTTTGATAAGTCGCAGACGCAGGACGGCGCGCGTCCAGGCACAATAAAGTAATGCCCACAATTCAGATCACATTACAGATACATGGGTTCTCCTCGTGCGGGGTTTTGTCGTGAACAAAGTCAATTCCGCTGGTAATGACCGGATCCCCTGTTGTTGCATCTGTTCCCTTCTGGCACAGAATACTCGACCTTATGATATACTGCACGATAATATTTCCTCGTTACCGGTATTGGCTTACGGGTTCAACAGCTCTCCTCGGTTACTTATTTCTTTTCTTGTTCCCTTTTTTTTTTATCCTCCCGCGTCCTGTATTTTTTTGTTCGACGCTGTATCTGGCGGAGGGAGGTAGTTTGCGGTAATGTGGTCAAATTAGGCGCGCTGGCCTGGGTTTCGCCCTGTGTTTGTAGTGGGAGGGCAACTGCGTGTGTGCGTAATAACCAGGCCTTCCTTGGTCTGGCGCGAGCGACCGCTTTCCCCCCTCCCATCCTGCCGGCCAGCACACCAAGGAGGGGGGACAAAAAAGAGGAGGAGAGGAAAAGTAGGGAGGTAAGGTAACAAATGAAAATGATTGCAGTGGTGAAATTGACTGGCAAACAGCGGTACGTATCGTAATTCCAATCTGATAGCGAGCAAGGGAGACGGCTTGGCTCGGGCTGGTCGGAGGGTCATTTGTGCGGGGGCAATAATGGGGGGTGTGGGTGCGACGCGGGCCGGCGGTCCTGATGAAAGGGGTGTGCGCCCTGTGAAGAGTCACACCGCTACGTATCACTACACGTTGGAAAGATCAGTGTTAAAAGCTTGGGGAAGTTTCTGCCGCTTGAGCGCCGGTGTCGGCAACACGTGTAAACTGACCATTCACAAGAGTGTTTCATTAAGTTCATAATTCGAACCCCCCCCCCTTTTTTTTTTAGTTAACTCAGTTCTCTCTCTGCCAAGTCTAGTCAAATTTTATTTTAGCACTGTCTCATATTTAATTAGACCCGTTAACGATCGCAGTGCAACTAGTGTACAGTACATACCTCGTGTTCGTACTTTTTTTCTGTTGTGAAAAAAAAAATTCCTATGTAGTAAAGAGAGTAGTTTTTTTGAACTCAAATTTGTAGTCAATGCACAAGGTATCCGTTTTACGGTGTACAACTGAACGAACACCGGGCCCTATATACACACCGTCCGCGTGTTTATAGCAGTACAGTTAAGTTCAGGCTCGAAATAGCTGGAAGGTAATACAATCAGACGCATGCATGCAGGCTGTAAAGTTTAACGTGCTGTCTGGAAACATGTTTCCTGTCATCCAGTTCTAACAGTTCATTGCCTGACGTCAATTTCCTGCAACCCACTCCCGTTTGTTCACTCGCTCCTATTTTTCCACATCGCCTATCCTTCAAAATTACGCCTACGAGATTGGAGGGGAGAGATTTTTAGCAGCGCTTAAGGGGGAGCGTTAGACAATGTTATTGTAATTTCAGTTTTTGAGTCTTCAACAAAGTATAGGATATATTCATGATAAACTGCTTGACATAAATAATAATGGAATCTTCCAGAAATTTGTCATTAAGAATGATTACAAGAGAATTATAGGTTAACTTTCAAGAATTTTCTTACAATGATTCTGCGTGACAAATTAATTAAATATTCCATTAGTACTTAAGACGAGAAATTTACCAGGAAAATATCATATGCTTTGTCGAAGAGAGAATTTTTATAGTACAATTGGATGGCTCAAAAACTTAAAATATAATAATATTTGTCTAATACCCCTCCTTAAGGTGGCTGCCAAGCGTCATGCAGAGCTTCAGTCGTTACAATATTATTCGAAAACGGTTCAACGCGCATTGCGTGATATCTGCTTATAAATAGCATGCAAAGAACATTACACGTGTGTATACGAATTTCAGATTCACCACTACACATCTAGGCACATTTTGTCGCTGCCAAAAATGATAAGAGTGTTTGCGGTCCTTCTTAAGTATGAAAATCTTGGACTCATAAAATATTAAAGGTATAAGCGGGTGCAATTCACCTTTACCAAAAATATTACGTAATATGACAGGGTCACAGCTTGATATCTCACAGAGGCGAGAATACAGCATGCCAGTTCCATGACTTGCACCTAGAGTCTAGACCAGAGACGGTCAACCCTATGCCTGCGGGCCTGACACTGGCCCGACAATGAATTTTGAATGGCCCTCCAAAAGCTTAATCATTTGCACTGTATTCCTTTCCTAAGTACTGTAGAGAAATGTTTGCACTGCAAGAGGATAATGAACCGAGAATACACGGGAAATAAATGTTTTATAAAATGACTCTCAGTTATAATACCATAAGAAATTACATAAATGTTGAGATCATAAGGACATGATGTGGTTCAAATATTTGGCCATAACGCCGAATAGGTTGGCCGCCCCTGGGCTAGACGAAGGCGTGATGCACGTGCTGTGCCGCCCTTACCGCGTCCGCGCTTCCAGGCTTAGAACTCAAGCTCACCTTACCAGTGAAGTTGGCGAGGATTACAGGTGAGTATGGAGTAACGGAGGAATAAGTGAACGAAGATGAAATAGAAGTACCCTGAGAATTTCCGCCAGCCAACAGCAATACCTGTCACATGTCTAACATATACCAAAGCTGACTGTTGAAGCAAGAATTTTTACGTATAGAATATATCTCAATTTTTAACACTGACTGAATGATTAATAATTTTTCTATAACACTGGTACTTCATTTAAAATCTTGGCTTGAACTTTGATAGTGCACGCTAAATCACACTTAAGAACTATCATGTTTGTCTTACTCAACGACTGTGCACCACTGTTAAAAAGCTTCCTACAATGTTTAGGAAGTAATTAACGTAAACGCAGTATGGGATGGTTGCCATACTTCCAATAAGCAAACTTACAATACAGATTTGGTAACTTTAGTATACGTTTGACTGTTCTATAAAGAAGTTTAGGAGCACTACCATGGATGTCTGGGAAACAATTCTACCATACCTACTTTCTTAGTACTCCTATACGCACGTGTGGCACATTTACAAACTACTTTTAGAGTGTGTGATCGTTCGCAAACATGTGGGCGGATACAGGTGTGCTCTCCTACTGGTCGGCGTGGAGTACACGGAGAGGACGACACGTTTTAACAAGACGAATAGAAGGTAAGAGTCTGGATAAATCCTGAACACCAACCAGGATGGGCTCCAGAAAAACTTCAACAGCATCCCGAGTAAAAAATGGCTGTGTAACGACTTTTCCTTTGCCTTCCTGCTCGAGGAATGTCAAGTTGTTGTTTTTTTGTTTTGTTTAATCAAATGCCACACGACCCGATAGTAGTTACAGGACCAGGTGTCTTTTGCGTCCTGCTATCCACGTTGAAGATTTCCCTTTCGATTTGTTGAAAGTCTTCAAAAAGTGGAGCTTTTATCAAGTTTACTAACGTTGATGCTCCTATACGGTCGCATGGAACGGCTCATTCGAGTTATTATAACCGAGTAGCCTTGTATTTGTGATTAACCATCGTGCATACTCTCTGTGTAAGGCGTATCAATAGTGGTTGCGTTTTGTCTCTGGTTTGTGTTAACGACATGTGGAATAATCAGTATAAATCTTGTCATGTTTGTAATGTGTTACCCATTGTATCTCTAGCGAGTTCTTCAAAGCACTTTTGAGCTGTCGTGTTGGACTATTTGATTTTCGCCCTCTTCTTTTAACTGAAGCCCGATACACACTATCTTTAATTTTCTACTCAATTACTTACTTAATTATGTTCATAAATTTCGTTTGCGATTTTATACAAGGGTTATGTAGCAAAATTTCTGTGTTTTGTACACACTATCTTTGTTTACTAACATCTTTCGGTTCATAAAGAAGAAAAATATATTGTTTGTTGCTATTCCATAAATTGTAAATGTAAAATACCCGAAAACTATTTCACAATACAAGACACACATGTAATCGCTAAATGCGTGAAACAATATTGTATTATTTAGGTTTTGAAAACTTCCGTGGTCGTTTGTTCAGTAGGAAAGAAGAATTTTATTTCTATTCAAAGCATATTGGCAACACTACTTGCATACTTGACATGCGCTGTGGTTGAAAGTGTGTTATTACGCATGCACCTGAACATACATTACGATGAAAAAAAAAAGGACGAGCTGTGTCTGTGAAATTAAGTACGGAATTCTGTCTGGAACTAGCGTAGTTGCGGTACACACTAGCGTAGTGCTACTTGCTCTGAATTTGGTACGGAATTCCATACTGAATTATGTATAGTATGTACCGGGCTTAATAGTAAAATATTTGAAAAAGTATGTTATATAAATTTGCGATGGTCCCCTTAATGTAACACAAGCTATTGAGTCGAGGAATGCGAAATAATACCTTAGGCAAATATAGTTAAATCAGTCTCGCGTACCGCCACGCCGCTCACAGAGGTGGAGAGAGTTGTACTTCCCCTGAAATAGAGAATATTATGTACGCGACGCTTACGTTTGCCCTTGCAAATATTTAACGTAAGTATTTTAATTGAAATGTTTCGACGAAGTGGCCGGATAGGACGCCAACAGCTCCTTCCGCGCTCACCTTTACTTCTCTCCTTCAAATCTCGACGACGACTCTCACATCTTAACATTTGGCGGGAAAAAGTCCCCAGTGTACAATAATCCTTGGGCACGCCTTCCAGCCAATGGAAACCCTGGACTACCTAGCTCCGCCCCTCGTGAGCAAAACGTCGCGCTGCCCTTGACCGTTATTTATTGTTTGTCAAAGCTTAATTATTTTATATCTGTTGACATACCCTTGATTACAAAATATTATTTTTATTGATTAGCTATACCTATACTGACACCGATAATTATTCAAATAAATAAAAGTAATCCGCACTGCCGGGTTGTCACAGTGGTGCTGTGGCAGATGGGGGGTTGGATGGTAAGAGGGGGGAGGGGGCTGCCGGCCGGCCCGGACCTTATATGACGGCAGACCACCCCTTCTCCTGACTCCGAGGCACTTGATTTTCATTTACTATTATCTACTAAACTAGTCCTAAACTACTTAAATCTAATAATACAACTAAATTACAATTATTTTCAGTACCGATGTATCAAGACGGTTAATTTGATACCCGACACGAAGTATCTACAATCACTAATGCCCTTTTCTCCAATTTACATAATTAAGTATACTGAGATATACAAAGTTCCACTTTGGCTCGTCACAAATTGAACTTATTTACTCACCACAGTAGTACAAGCATGGTACTTGCATGAACTGAGTGTGCGTCACTAGTACGCAGTTAGTGAAACAAATTAACTCCGTGTATGGAAGAGAAACTGACCGACATATCAAACCACAGCTTCACCTAGAAACGTGACATTTTGGAGATCGGTTTCCCTCTGTGCGGCATTCGATCGTACTAAGAATTAATTTTTAGAAATTCCACCTCTAAAGGGAGAAAATGGGTGAAATGTGTTTTCGAATAATTGTCGATATAGCTCGAACACGACAGACTATCGCCGTGATTTTCACTTCGATGAGACACCCGTTTAAATATCTAAAAAGGGGTAGTAGGATTTTTCGATGTTCCAACCTAAGGAATAAAAAATTCATATATGTGTTTTTAATCAACTGTCGATATAGCTGAAACCTAAAGGTCTAGTGTCAAGAGTTTATTTCAACTGGGTATTGTAATTACACTATTGTATAAAATGTGATTACACTTTTTTTTTTTTTTTTTTTTTTCAGAATTCGTCCTCTAAGAGGGCTTAAAGGCCTCAGTTATGGTGCAGTAACAGCGTGGCTGCATCGGTGTTTTTGTTTGCCTGAACATACCTGAAATGTGAGTCAGTAGTGGCTACTGTCTGGCAAATGTCAGTATCTGTAATTACTGTATGAAACAGAGCATCTCGTAAATTTCCTGTTTAAGGGTACCAGCCTCATCTGCGTCTTGAGAAAGGTCGTTCATAGGGACCCTTGATTCTCGCGGAAAAAAATGTCCACACAAACTAGTTCCAATGCCTTACGTGCAGCTCTGCAGTTTAGCTTCGTTGTTAATGGCAGCGTGTCTTTGCGGGAAGACTTCTCTCATTTGACTGTAAGGGGTTCCGCGGTGGTCGAATGGTCATACCATTCGCCTCCCACAAAGGCAATCCGGGTTCGATTCCCGGCGGGGGCAGTCCCAGGTTTTTCGCATGTTGGAATCGTGTCGGACGATGCTACTGGTCGGCGGATTTTCTCGGATATCTCCCGTTTCCTCCGTCCTTTCATTCTGGCACTGCTCCATACTCACCTCCTGTCAATCCTCACCAACGCTAAAGACCTCGATGTTGAGCGCTGGCCAAAATCCTGCACGCTCTCATTTGACTGTATCAATCAGACTAAGGATGCTACGATACCACACATGTATGATTTGCAGTAAAACATTCAGACACGTAACAGTTGAAAACAGCCAATCACTGGCCGTGAAGCAGAGCTACAAAAGTGCACACGAGGCACTGAAACTAACTGGCGCAAATAATTTTTTTCACCATTTGACATCGTGACGGGATCAGGATAACCAATCTCTAGAGATGATGGTTTATCGCGGGAAAAGTTGATTGTTTGATGGATTTCAATACACGTCCAGCTTACCAGAAGATTACTGGCTTTAGCTTGTACGTGGAGCTGTTGCCCTATTTGACTGAGCCAATAAGAATCCCGATATTGTAATATTTGATGCCTGGTATTGGTCTATAGACAGCTACGTTGTGTCAGTGTTTTCAAGGCTATCTTGGCACAAAACATTTTCGCGATATACCATCATCTCTACCAATCTGATATAGATTGGGCCTATGGGTGATGGATGATAGGACGCCAGTAATACTCCCCTCGTATTACACTTTACAGACTCTTGGGTGACTCAGGGGGTGGTCTGTTCGTTTTGTGCTCGTCTATCCCGACAACGTCGTTCTTACGTTTATGGTGACATAGGTCGTAACACACTATACCATGATGTAATTGCAATGCTCCAGTTCAATGAGATTTTATTGATTCCTAAAATACTAGGTTCCTGAATATTATGTTTACGTACGCAACAAGGTATTGGGATGTTTCGTTACCGTGAATGATATATATAATTCCGCGGTGGTGGTTAGGTGCGAAGTGAATGATGGATGTCCCTGTGGCATATGAAAATGCAGCTCTTTACCAGCAAGGGTAGCCGGCAGCTAGGCTGGACCGACGGTTTGCTTAGAGACGGACACAGGTATAAAATTCGAATGCTCTAGATGACGATGCTTTGTTTTCTCCCTAACACAACGCAAGGCTATCTATCCCCGGGCACGTAACGGTGTGGCGATGATTCTACAAGCGTGGTTCGTGATACTTGCGTTGGTGATTATGTATTATGTCTGCCGAATGAATATACTCACTGCGATCAACATAACTGACGTATCACCTAGTCTTTCATTGCTGTTGGGCATATCAATTCCTACCTCAGGTCAACGTTGTCACAAAAGAGACTTGCTATGCTTCTTCTTCTTCTTCTTCTTCTTCTTCTTCTTCATGTGCATGCAGAAACGACATTGAATAAACCAACTAAGGAAGTCCAAGATGAATTTGTTTCAAGAAGAAAACGAAAATATTTGGCAGACGGAATTGTTGATAGTTATTTACAAAAAAAAATTGAAATGTTTCAAAAACTGCCGCATGTGAATTTAATGTCATTAAATGCTTTTGTAAGCAACAAATAAAAAAAAGTAATTGAAAAGTCAGATTTTAAAAGCCCGCTCGCCCCCATGTTAACAAACACTTTCAAGGATAGAGCCTGTTTACAGTCATACGATACACAATTTTGCCACAGCGTTTGTTTAAAATAATGTATCGTTTGATATCAAAACATTATTTTGCTTCATTTTGGCTTATTTTGACAACAAAATATGTGATATTTCAGGGGCAAAAATCTAAAAATCTGTTTGGTGTACTGCAACGGAAAAATTCAGATACAAACAAGTGTTAAAACTGTAAAAATTAATTTTTGATATATGTGTAATTTGCGTTTACTTCCTGATAAAGTGATACAATTTAAGGCTTCGCTCTTTAGTTATGCAGTGGTTTCGAAAATATTTTTTTAAACCGTCTCAGATTTTTCCAAAGCATTTGAGTAAAAAATATTTAAATTATTTGCAATTGTTTGAAATAAATGAAAGGCCTTAACTTGTACATTTGCGTAGGTCTGTATTGTTTATATTCGAGCACGCCCAATCACACACTCACCAATGTGTTTGTAAGTGTAGAAATAAAGTTAGGAAAACATTCTAACTATACATTTTAGATTGACTGTTTACTTTGCGTGCGGTATTTGTAACACAAAGAAAAGGCAATGATTTAATGTTTATTTACATCGTCTGTGTACTTTCATGAGTTATTCACTGTAGTCTTACAGCCTAAAATAACTGGAAAAGTCTCTAAACGACTGTAAATGTACGGATGGACATGATACCTTTCATGATTGAAGTGCTTCTTCCGTGAAACTTGGGACGGCAAAAAAAGTACGATTACTACCTTCTCCTTCATTGCCACCTCCTACCTTCAAACACCCTACCCTAGGAGTTAAAGACCAGTTTATCGAAGCGTTCGCTGCCGGTTAATCAGCTTGTGGCTGGTGTTTATCGATGAGTGGCTTTTTCCTAACAACCCGTAAAATATCGAGGGGCGCTGCAGTGGAGGATTTGCCTGTCTTAAAAATCGTACCAGTGCAGTATTTTGAGGCTTAGTTCTTGCAGCCCGTAGTGACCTTAAAAATAAAAGAATTTGTAAAGAATATTACACTGTTATGATTTCTCCCTGCTACAACGATAATGCTAACTAACCAGCCAGCCAATGACTGAGAGCTCGCCAGTGACAATGTATATATCTACTGACAAACCGCCTGCTACAGCGCGGGAGGTTCACACTCTGCCAGCTAGATGTCTCACCTCTCTATTTTTATTACAGTTAGGCGATCACTTGCACTTATTTACATTCCTTACTGTATGGTATACTTGTGATGACCTTTTTTTAAAAACTACTTTAATTTTCCATATTCAATACGTTACGCTTTTGTGCCTCAATTAAAATACATTTCGATGTGGGTAAATTTCGAAGTTTCGTGAACAAGTTGGCACGACTACGTTTCTTTTGTTTTATTGTCTATGCTTTTACACTTCGAAGTACAGAGAAGCATACTCTTGCGGCTATTATTGGAACTACGCCGTTAGGAACAATTCTTGAAGCACGTTGTCCCGGCCTATAGTAACTGCGTAGGCAAGGTATAGTTATTTTGTTTTAGGTTTTCAATAACTCAGCAACATCGTACGACCACAAAATGGTTCAGTATGTCAACTTCAGTTCTGCTAGAAAATACTGGCAATAAACAGTACTGCGTCTAAGGTGTTACAACTGACTATCATTATATCATTCTATATCATTCTGTAGGCAAAAGAGTTCCTAGGGTATGCATAGGCGACTGCCTGCCATGTACGAAACACAACATTTATATTTGGTCATTGCAACACGTATACGTATGTGCACAAGGGTTCTAGAAGAATGGTGACACATTTTTTTAATTGTGTAACAGCAGTGTAATTATAACTATGACAAATAACAAACGAAACGGCATGCGTTGCTAGGTAGTTCTAACGTACATCCAGATGCAGAACTGAATTCAAAGACATAGCCTTATTTCTTCCTCATCCTGTACCTCAGCGGCCAAATGATAAATCGTAGAGTTGTAATAAACACATGGAAACAGCAGACAGCCACTTTATTTTCGCTCATGTCGGTATTTTCGTACGTACACAGTTCAAGCGCTTCCCAGTTTATAAAGTTACGCGGTAAAGTTTCTAACTCGAAGTTAATACATGTGCCAGGTACTAAAGTTTGCTTCGTCTTCTGTTAATGATTAACGAATATAAATAAACATGAAACACGTTGCAACTGAGAAACTACTAACACAAATATGCTATAAAGAATGTAATTACTGTTTACAAACACTAATTCAATTCGTGTGTCTAGACGTCTACGCCAATCGGATGACGTTCCCCCACTTGCTATAAAGTATGGTTTCTGGATGCACATTTTTTCTGGCTCACTACTTTTAAGCAAAACTTCCAAACTGATGGAAGATGTACTGACATCGTACTAGAAAGAAGTTCAGAACTAAACGAGAATATTTGTTCAGTTGAGAAAAATATTCAATATTTACTAATACAATGATTCATTAGGGAAATATGGAAGTTTAGCTATTTCATACTACTTTACGTAAAAAAAGCGTTCTCGCAATATTATTTCTCTGAAACATTGCTTTCTGCTATACAGCTACGAGAACTTGATGTCTAAGATAGTACGATTACTGAATACAGAACTGCCTAAACAGTATGAAACAACTTTGAAATTATGTATTTGTTGAGATATTTAATTTTCTGCTTGGAAAATGCAGCAGAGCTATAGAATGTGTTTTCAAATATGTTAACATTATGTTACGTAATAAGTAGAATTCCTGCCAATGAGACACCGCATCCAACTACACAGTATTTGGTACTAATTGAAATGTAGTTTTAAAAGAAAACCGGCAGTTGATAATATTATTAATATGGTATACGATTAAGTAAAAACGTTGCTGTAACACTGAAAAATATTCCCTAAAATGTAATGAAATTATTTTTTAAACGTCGTTCTTGATAAGTGTGTTTATTTTGTCCCAATTAGAGTGATTTATTTTTCCGTATACTCGGGATTTGCAAGAGAACCCTCCTCAGGCAAGAACATCATAATTGTTTATGGGGTTGAATGTAAGAAAATATACATGCAATGAAGTTATACGTAAACTGTTAAAGGGAAATTTTCGTAAATTCTCATGTTTACCCAAAACCGACACCCCGTTTCGCTCGCGGTTGTGATGGTAGATAGTCCTTAGTCTCCTATCGATTCTAAGAGGGTTTGGTAGAGGTGGCTGTGCTTAAGTGGTAGTGGGTGGAGAAAATATGACACGTATCGGAATCATCACTAAGAATGTTCCAGTTTTTTCCTTAAAAACTTTCAGAACTTTCTAGAAAGTTACGCAATGTCATCGAACGTCCTCTTAGCGACCCCTTATCCTCTTTAACACTCTGTCACCCATCCCCGGAATGATCCAGTTTGGTCTATAAAGTTTCAGAATTTTCTAATTGTATGACGTCTTCTCCCATCGTTTCTAAGAGGACTTGGTGGAGGCGGCTTATACTGGATCCAGACCATTTTGTAATTGGGTGCAAAGTTGGTTTATGTCATCCTACCTTCTTCAAATTTTACGGTAGGACAAGTGAACTAAATGTAAACATATAGCTAACACTGTTGTAATATTAATTTCGTTTTAGTAATTAGAAACTGCATTTGAATTATGAAAAAAAATTCTGTATTTCACATTTATATGACACCAATTCAGTTTAAGGGCGCGGTCTACAGCAATTTTATCACCATGTTTTTATTTTTATATTTGTACCAGATGTTTTTTTCTTCTTGTTTTAGACACAAAATTTGACTAAATTTGGCTCTTATTAATTTTTTTTTTTATTTCATGTAGTTTTCGCGTAAGGGCTCGTTTAAGTCGAAATTTGCATGTTTCCGTTTTAAGGACGGCACTAAAACCAACTCACTCACCAAACTAAACAATTCACAGTAAATAACGATGTTGTAGGCTACAAATTCAGCTATATTAAACCACAAAATAAAATATTTTTTGCACTTTTTAAAAAATTATTGAATTTTTTAAAGTTTTTATTTTAAATTTCAGCATTTTTATTTAAATACAAAAAGGTTTTATTTTTTGTTTTTGTGTACGTAAAATCGAAGCCTGCGACATTTTTATCCACTGTGAATTTTTTCAATTTGGTATGTCAGTTGGTTTTAGTGTAGTCCTTAAAACGGAAACATGCAAATTTAGACTTTAAGAAGCCATTACGTGAAAACTATGTGAAATAAAAAAATTTTATAAGAGCCAAAATATAGTTAAATTTTATGTCTAAAATAAGACAATATTATCCGGTACAAATAAAAAATGAAAACATGGTGGTGAAAATTGCTGTAGACCGCGCCCTTAATTTACAGGTGTTGCATACACGTGACTATAATACGTAAACACAACACGGCAGCCTAGTTTTACTTTACAAAATAACTTTAATGACTTTTCTCTCACCCGAAATTTTACCACACATTCACTACTAACTGAATTAGTTTCTTCGAGGTGGATATTATTATTCTGTCCATACTTTCTCAAACAAGGCGGGGCCAGTCTGTCGTCTCTTTGATATGCCGCCTGGGGCTCATGCCCTCTCTTGCCCCTCCCTATATCCGTAACTGGAGGCGACTGTGCGTGGATGACAAAGTGTGGAGAAAATGTGTCACGGAACAGAATATTCACTATAAGAATGTTCCACTTCTTTCCTAAAAACTTTCAGAATTCTCTAGAAAGTTCCATAATGTCCTGGAACATCCCTTAAGTGGACAAACATTCCTATATTGTTGCGACAATTTGAGGGAACCATGTTTTTACCACACGGCCAGTTATACGCCGCGTGCTCAGAAAAGGTATTTATTCGTTTTACAATCAAGAATACATTATGTAACATCACCGTCTCTCTCGTACTATAAATCTAAGATGATATATTCTTACTCAGGCAACGCCGGATATTGCTGCTAGTATTGTTTAAAACTTTTTAGTAGGCTTGTTTAATTTAATGCACGTATGTCTTAGTCATATTGTATATTACATTAATATACGTAGCCCATTTAATTCAAGTTATTTCAAAAATGTTCACTTCATTATAAATGTTACAATACTCAACACCAAAATAATTATTAAAGTGCAAGAGTTTAGTGAAGATTTTTTTTAAACAAAATACTACTGAAGCAATGCACATATCCGAAACATACTTACTTCTTTAAATATGTATGGCTCACTTTGTGGTAAGTTATACTGCCGAGTTACAAATATAATGTGTAACTTTTACAAACATAGACTATACATTACTTTAAGAAATACAGGCAGTATTTTATCTTACCTTACAAATTAATATATTTAATTGGAAGTTAATCTCTCTTTAATTGTATGTATGTAAATACAAATATTTTCAGGAAACCTGGAAGTATTGAAATTAAATTTTGCAATAGTGCCGAAATATGAAGGTATTATTACACAACCAAAATAGTGTGTCGATTTTATTTACTATTTCTTTTTCTACGACTGTGACGTAAGTAATTTCATAAATAAAAAACTTTAAAACACATAGGAACAAAACGAAGTGCATGTGCTGGAACCAGAAGAAAATTAAAAATATTTTCAGTGAAGAACTTTCCCTTATGTTACAATGTCACATATTCGCTCTGTATTTAAAATGGTCTAAATCTTTATTTTTTTAATAGTATGTTCTTATTATGTACGTATTGTTATGGAGGATGGGGTTTTTATTGTTACGAAAATGTCACATAAGATTTTGTTAAGGTAAGACCATTATTTATATTAATGTAACTTTTGACGGTGTAAGAAATTGCTACCAACGTTAACCAGAGCAATAGTAAACCATGAATACATACGGTTTGTGACGGTTAATTAGATTCGTTTGCTTGGAACACTGTTAAGTGGCGGCGCAGTAGTTGTAAAATAGTTCAGTTTTATGGCCTGTATTCCGGAAGCTTGTACGGTGCTACTTTATTGATGTTATTCTGCCGGTTCTCGGCACAACGTTTTTACAACCCTAGATATCTAGTAAAGAAATTTATTCAAGTGTAGCCATTAATGCTTATACGACACCCGAAATAATTTGCCCCTGTTTCTATGTCCTAGCGTGCCATTTGAAGACCAGCGATAACATTAAAACATAAGGTGAGAGTAAATTAAACGGCAACAGAAAAAAGTCCAGCGTTAGCAAAACGCATTTTATAAAACTGAAATTCAGACAAAAAAGTATTTTTTAACAGATAGGCGTGAGTTCATGTAATACCTTCTGACTCATACAAAACTCTATATTCATGTAATACGTAAAATGTTGCAACTTCATACACATGGAACCAAAGCTTAAATTCTGACCTAACGATATAAATAATGTTAGTTTTACTACCTGTCTTCTACGGAAAGTCTGCGGCCATTCAAACTCCTCAGATACGTACAACGAAGAAACTCTAATTAAGCAGAAATTCCGCATATAGGCAAACCTGCCACTTAAGAACTGCTTATAAACTTCTTCCGTTATATTTTAATATGGTGGCCGCCCAGAATTATGAGACTTATAACCTATAATTCCAAAACAAGTTTGCTGGCTTTCAGTGCATTTGGTAGGTTATATTAGTGATCTTTTTTTTTTCAGTTACGAAATTTAAATATGGCTGTTAAATAAACCGGTTACTTTAATAATCTGTATTTTAAGAACCTGGAAACCAATCATCGGAAAGTTGTATACAGGAAGAAGAAAACTTAAGCGTATTAGAGTTTACAAAACATCCCAATACAATACAGTTAAAACTAATGATCATACAGTATGGTATTTAAATTTGATAAAGGCGAAAACACATTATATAAAACAATAATGAACAAAAAATAACGTAACGTCTGCAGAGAAAACTTATTTAAATTTCAGTGCCAATTTATAAGTTATTTAAATAAAATTTTGTCAAAATCGTAGCCGCCTCGAGAAACCTATAGGAAGTTCGGGATAAGCGAGCACTTAAAAAGCCCTGCTAAAATTCTATTTTCACCCAGTTCGTATCTTCCCGCGCGTTACGGCAAACGACGGGAAATGTTTAACCTCTCTGGACATGTCACTTGATGTTTGTGCGTGTAAGGTAAAACGTGTAATCAGTAGGAATCTATATAGTTTGATAAGAAAGATAATTAACTGCATAAAATACAATTATGTCGATTTAGGTTACTTTTGTTACAGTATTGTATTTAAATAGTAAAATACACGGAACTATATTGGGTAATTTCGTTGCCAACCATAAAGTAGTAAGGTAACTTGAGCTAATGCTAAACTATATGCAGTAACGGCTAGTTATATTTTTCAACTGTAAAAATTTTAGTGCTCGCTTTATCCCCAACGACCTACAGCTTCTACCAAAAGGTTAAGGACACCATTATACTTAACTATCAAAACGTCTTGGCTTTATAATTAATCCTATGGGACCTGGCTATTAATGACACACGGATAAGTATTTCAGGCTACGTTCAGAGTTTAATTTATATAAGAAAATTGAAAATAGGACAGATTATTTAAACGTTATCTTTTTTTCGTCTATTAAAATAACACAATTTTTTTACTCTTTAATGTATTTCCGGAGATGTAAAAACATAAAACAATGGATAATGTTTATCCTAATTTTTTGGCAGAAACATAAAACACTAAGGCATAATTATAACAAAAGAATAACTCCCTAGTTTTATTCTACATAAAAATGTGACATTTATCACTATAAAAAATAACTAACAAAGATGTCACAAAACTGGGCAAGAGGACACTCTTTAGCAATGACTTATACTGTCGCACCGAGCGAGTACCGAAACCGGGGTGCTTTCACGTTGTATGTACAGTACATACAACACAATGTAAGTCCCGTTCCCACCATTATACTTTTTATTAAGGGGGATTGATCCCTGTCAGATCGGTTTTACGGTTTTTCTTATAAATCAGGGAATAGACACATTGTTTTAGTTTTTTCACGCTGACAAGGCATAGTTTACTGTTTTATGCACTTTTTGGAATCCATATAGCACTGTTTCTGTTAATGTTGCGGCCTCTGTAGTAGCTCTCGTAAATTTAGCAATTTTTCCTTTTCAGCTGTTTCCCGTTGCAAAATAATGAATATATTATGGTTCCAGCAATTACAGAAAATCGATTATGTTTGTATCTATGCCTTGTCGTGACAAAAATTTTGATACATCGACTGGAATAGAAGTTATCGAGAAGAAACAGATAAATCCAAGGTGTTAGGGATCAATACCCCTTAAGCAGAATTCTCTGCGGACACACGCACAACTCATCGAAGTTTTGTCGGATGATTCGTGTAGCAACGCATAAGACGATCAAACTGACAAGTACTCAAATATTCATTTTTATATATTAGAAGAGAGTGCTGTATTTTTTTTATGTTTAAAAAGCACAGTTTTAAGTATGTATTTCTTTTTGTAGATGAACGTAATGGGTGTAAGATTAACGGCTTGGCGTAAAACAAAATAATAGGATATACAACACTGTTAGAGCGACAGGTACTGTACACACGCCTCAACTAGATACGTCTTCACTGGGGCAGCAACAGAGTCGGGGATTCAAAATTGTAGGTAATTAAACTCACGAAATCTTCCCAGTAAAAACAATTTCGTTGCCACAACAAAATCTTTGTTTAAATATGAGCCACTGCAGAGTTACTTTGCAAAAAAGCATTTTTTTTTTAAGTTACAAAAATTGTGTTATTATTAAGATAATTTATTTAAAATCTTTGTGGGAAAGATAGCTGCGGCATTTTTAACACAAACCTTTATTTTTGAAAACTTATTACTATGACAAGAATTTTGCCCCAGTTCGTTTCAGTGTCTTACGTACACATCTGCAGTTCTACTCCATGGATATAGGCAGCTTGTCTTTTTTAAGTGACGTCTATAATTTGAATGTGCCAATCACAGTAAGGTTACTGCAACAGCACACGTCTGTGATTTGCTGGTATAATCTGAAGACACGTGGCAGTTAAAACATCCAATCACTGACTACAAAGCAGAACTACAGATGTGAACGTAAGGCACTGAAACAAACTGGGGAAAAATTATTTCCGCGAAAATGTCATGGCTCTACTTATTACTAGAGCCACGATTTTGTCGCGAAAAGATTTTTGCAACAATTTGTTTCAGTGTCTCGCGTGCACCTCGGTAGCTCTGCTTCACGGCTATTGGCCGCTTGTCTTTGCTCAGACACGTCCCTCGTTTGACTGCACCAATAACAGTGAGGCTATTGTGACGCAATACGTCTGTGATTTGTCAGTAGAACCTCAATACAAGTGACAGTTGAAACGTCCAATCACTGACCGTGGAACAGAGTTGAGGATCTGAACATAAGGCATTGAAACCAAATGGTGGAAAAATCTTTTCGACATAAAATCGTGGCACTAGTTATTACCTACGCTACAAAGAACTTTCACTCCTTTCAATAAAACTTTTGTTAAGTCAAAATGTTACATAAAACATAAGTTGTACACATTTTCTACGCTGTAAGGTAAGATTTCTTCACTGCAAGCTAAAAACCTTGGCAGTAATGTTACTTTGCAGTGGATTATATTATTTAAGGGGTCTCCCTACCAGCACTTCAAATGCGTTGTAGTGAGTTACGACTATAAAAGTATTTAACGCACATCATGCTCGTAAATATATGAAAACAACACACACTTCAAACTATGCCGCTATAGTTTAAAAATTCGGCACGTTCATTATTACGACCCCTCAAATTGGCAGAAACGTATTTTATAGAATACCGTATCTAGAAAAATAACAACCAGATTCGAAAACCCCAACTATAGAAACAAACGTTAGACTCTGAACTATGCTGTCCACATAAAATGGGGTCACCGCTTAAAGTCCCATAGGAAAATGGATAACAGTAAAGCACAGCACGCCAGCTGAGTGGCTTGCACGGAGAGGCGATAATACATTACATACGTCGGTCAACGGCAACCTTACCGCTCCTGCCTCTAACACACAAACACAGCCTATCTAGGAAGACCCCTTAAACAAAACTTTGTTGTGGCAACGAAAGTGTTTTTACTGTGACACATTGCAAGTTTGAATCTTCTCAACTCCGCCAGAAACGCGGCAGTATTTCTCGCAAATATTGTCGGTGTTGTCGGGGCGAGAGGCGACTGCAGACGAGGTAGGAACTACCGGCTGACCGTGACCTCAGCAGTGCGAGATGACCTTTGGCCGCAGTGAAGTGGCGGGCACACCCTGGCATTACGGTCACTGCGTGCCGACTCACTGGCTCGCTGTGGAACTGCCGGCCAAGTCTACGCCTCATTGTTTTCGTTCACAACTGCGCAGCAGAGTTCTCTTACTACTTGCAGAGCCGCTCACTAACGGGGTGTGGTGCGGGCAGATTTACCCTTCCCCTGCGGCATACCCTGGGGTTCGGTCATTACTTTACTTTCCCAGCGTCGTTCTGGCTTAAACCCTAAACCTGGATCTAATGTGAGCTGCTTATTATACGTCTTTTTTAACTGTTCATTTTTAAGTTACATGTTTCATAATTGCCTGTATACTGCTCTATCGTTATATGTGTGTATGCATGTGTATAGGTGTGTGTATGTATATATATATATATATATATATATATATATATATATATATATATATATGCGAATCCTGAGCTAAATTGGAGATGAAAATGTTGGTGGCAAAATATTTTACGATGACATTTTATACGGACAATGTGGCAACATAGCACACATAGCACTGTACTTAGTCCACTCTTGTGCTCCACAGGTATCTTACTTATCGTACTACTGCAGTTCTGACATTCATATTGCGAGCATAAAATGCCCTCAAACAACATTTTGTCACTTAGATTTTCATCTCCAATTTACCAATTTAGTCTTGGATTCGCGTAGTTATTATGCTTTTATTTCTGGACATTCTGTATGCGTATATATATATATATATATGTATATATATATATATATATATATATATATATATATATATATATATACATATACCCACATGTATATAAACTTGCAACATCATAAACATTGTGTGTACGAGAGTTTAAATGCTTTACGCGAATTCTGTTACGATATGATAACAATACTTCTTTGAAGTAAATGATGAAACTTATTTACTCCAACAGTATCTTATTTCCAACCTGCGCTTAGTAACACTTGAATATTTAGCTGTAGCTGTCAGTAGTTAATAATGCTCCACACAATTTTAATTTATTACCGGGGAATATTAATTGTAAATTGATTCCTTTTCGAGTTGAACTTGCACCTTAATAAGATTGGTTTCGGAGCATAAGAGGTTGATTATTCGTATTATTTCTCGTATAACTTAAGTCTTCGTACAGCTATTAGCAAAATTAAAAAAAAGTAGTTAAGTTACCTTACACATTCTTTATTTAACGTAACAGTCTTTGCAATTTTCAACATAAAATTTCTTGTAAAAATTATTTTTTTACACGAAAGAAAATGTATGAAGAACCGCAGTGGGGACTAGTTATTGACTTATATTTCACAGTAAAAATATAATTGCCTATTTTCAGGATACCCTCTGAGATAAAGGACTTCGCGTATGGTTTGAGGATTCCACTGTACATACGAAACAAAACAATTAGCAGCTTGAATGTATACTCGTGCCAGTTCCTCACCTGAGTTTATCTTGACGTTACTGTACGAGTACATTATGAACAGTACATCTACAGTGTTGCTACCAACAGTCACGCTCATCGTCAGAGAATAACACGGCAGGACACTTCAGCGAGATCTCTGTGAATTACCGTGGAAGACAATCGACATTTCTCGTCAACTCGTGTGACTCTTGACGCAGTTGGTACGTTTATGCCGTCGCTCTGAGGTTTAGTTTTTACTTCTTACCAAGATATGTATCAAGTATTTACACCACAAAGCGAAAATGCAGTTTCGGAAATTTGTGTTTCGTCAACAAGAAGTGGCGGAAAATAACGCGAGTCGATTAATACGCAAAATAGATTCTATTTTGTTATGTTCACAGACAAGCATGCAAATGTAAGAAAAATCTAAAAATTACACAAGTTAGTTATTTTGAGATACAATTATTTTATTGACATATACAAAATATAGGCTATTATTTACCAACCTTCGTTAACACTTAAGTATAGATCGTATTTATCTTCACTGTAAGTAAAGAAAAAAATCGTTTACAAATAACAAAGGCGAAATAATCTTATATTTTTAGTTTATGTTTAAAAAATCTCGTTGTATAGTTTATCACTATAGTACTCGTCACTCCTGAAACCCCATTTTCGCTGTACGAAACCTAACTTTCGTCGCGAAACTGGAATTACATACTTAGGTTTCCCTCAACAACGAAACACGACTTTCGCTCTGTTTCGGCTACACCGCACTCGAACATCAGTTCCTGAACCCGTGTTTCCGAAACTGGACTGTCATGTCACGGTGTAAACACGCATACAAATGATGGCAGAGCAAACGTTTCGACGTAGATGAGAAGTGTATTGAGAATAAAAGCACGAAAATGAAGGGAGTTGCTTTTATTTGCGTACATATGTAACAAACAATACTAAATTACCAGTTTAACAAAGTCTACGTGAAATTTTACTAAAATTTGTTTATAACCACTAACTTTGATAAGGACAATTTTGCAGAGGAATTTTTGTAAATTTTTGATTTTATAAAATATATCCTAATAGTCAAACATGTTACGAATAAAATATCCTACCATGGAAGCGAAGGACTATTATTAACATACAATACTGCAGAAATATGTCGTCCCATAAAAACGACCTTTCTTTTAATCTTTCGATATCCCGAGATCATGCCATTTTATGACGTGTAGTGTTGCGATGGCATATGTATACATAACAGTTACAATCGTTCATAATTGGCGAAATTGGCGAAATTTGATTGGTAAGCACTGCAAACGGCTTCAATGGAATTATAGCACATCATACGGAAATTAACCAACTTAACACTGTTTTTCACACTGTAAACATTTCTTGTACTTTTACAAGAAAAATCTTTTATAGTATTATTGAGACTATTAGTCAGCATCTCCAATGAAAGTGTCGTAAATCCAAACTGGTTTAAAATATTCCAGTATTCTAGTAGCGAAAGGAATAAATGTTTACGAGCGAAGCGTTTCACGTAAAAAAAAAAAAAAAAAATAGTCCGCTTGTCATATCGAACAAAATTTTGAGCATTTACGAAATAATATTTTAAAAACCGTTCACATAAAATATGTTGACAGATAATGCAAACCATTGATTGTAAATAATACCAACATCGTTTGTAAATATACAAACTTCTTAGAAATCATGCTACACTTGTTTGATAATATAAAAAAAAATTGAAGTAGGACAAAATGTAAAGGAACGTTACTGCTTAGTATTTTTTGTAATTTTACAATAATTTTTGTATTTTAAAATATGTTTTTGATAAATAGTTTTCAAAGTTTCTATGTAGAAGTATTTTTATTTTGTCGTGTACTGTATTTTAAACTAGTCCGAGGACATTCTCCCAACTTACCTCACGTACACTTCAGTCTCAAGTAGATCGTGTCATAGCGGGAACTAAATGTGAACCATCGCCAATTTATGTTTATATATGTTTAATGGTAACAATGAATATAAATTTGTAACTGTGTGTTTTAATTCGAGGACATATGTGACATTCAGTGCGAGTAAAACTTGTTTTTGATATTCGGACTCTTTTTTTTTTTTTTTTTAGTTTCTTCAGCAATTAACCATCACGTGTGTCGTTTGGTTATACATAATCTTGAGTCTCAAGAATTGGTAGTCCTAAGTCGGTTGTTCGTGAATCATCATGGGGACAAGACGCTATCGTGCGTGCTAACTGCCTAACAATTTTTTTTTCAGTGTCGCATTCTTGTGTTTTTGCTAATTCAGTCAACATCTCGATGAAAACATTTTTAACTTAGCTCAAAAGATCGTGACCACCAGGCATGTAACTCAAGTCGCCTACGTAAAGAAAATATAAGAATTTACCAGCATAACTAATGAGGCTACTTTCCTCAATGTGGGTGCAAATTTTACCCTGAAAGTTAAAATCAGTCACGTAATCTAGAAATATGATTTAGTTTTCCGGCTCGTTACAGAAAGGACACAAGACACCTGTGGTAATGTTGCTGTCCGAATGTATTGTCGATGTATGAAGTATGAAACGATATCTGCAACGCCGATTGTGATGGAATTTCTGTTACCAAAAACAAAATGGCGTTGGCGGTGATTTCCTAAGAAAAACGACGAAGTACTAAAGATAGTTTGTAATTAAGTGACCTCATGCGGTTGTAGACTCATACCTACAGTCAGTAACTTTTTGGTGGAAAAAAATTTGCAACAATTTGTTTTAATGCCTTATGTGCACATCTACAGCTCTGCTTCCTTCTTGGTCAGTGATTGGCTGTTTCTAGCTCTCAGTGCCCCAGCAAATCACAGACGTAATGTGTAGCAGTAACCTCATTCTGACTGCATATGTGCACGTGATGCACTGAAACAAATTGTTGCAAAATTCATTTCGTCAAAAACCTCTGGGTATAGAGGCTATGTGTTAAGAAGGAAAACACAGGTAAATGACAAAATAACATTTCCGTGAGATGGTGTGAAGGAAGAAGTAACCAAACTTCTCTTCAGACATCAAAGACTTGTGTTGGTCTATTACACTTCTGTGTGTAGGTAGTAAAGACAGGCCAAATGTCGAAACCGCTCCACTTTGGTAAAATAACATTACTCGCAAATATTCAAAATATTTAAACAAACCCCCCGACTCACAGGATAGTAAATTTCAAATCGATCAAACCAGTAGAATTGCTCACATTCACTCAAAAATATCTAGGATTCATCGTTTACAATGAAAATGAAAACGATGAGTATATGTAGCTGTATTCAGTCCATCGTTGCTAAGCAACACTACCTGAAATAAATAGTAAAAAACTTGAAAAGAGCTCATTATCTTTAAACGGCTGAACAGATTTCCTTAAATCATATATAAGAACCATACTGATCACTTCAGCTTTCAAACAAACAGAACCACATCAAAATCGGCCCATTCGTTTAGGAGCTACAATGCCACAGACAGATACACAGACACGTCAAACTTATAACACCCCTCTTTTTGCGTCGGGGGTTAAAAAAAAGATCTCTGGAAGAAATAAAAGTGCTCTGTTTTAGGAATTACAGAGAACCATAACCATGAAAATGTTTTTCTTACTACCTGCAGTTGGTTCATTTTATAACAGAGAGTGCTAACAAACGAACTGAGACCTTATAGTCAAGTGGTTCTTATGACTTGCCCGTGGAACGTCTAATAAGTTTTCTGAAGTCGCTCGGAAAGGTTTTTGTCCAAACATTAGGGCTGAAAAGTATTTTCCAGCATGGTGACGATTACGGTACCGTTTGTATGACCCGTTTCTACTGAAACCGTTAAAAATAATGCACCTTCTTCCGTTCCTTAAGCGACACCGTCGGTGTTTCCCTTGGTTTAACTAGGTTAGTTCAGCTATGCCGCATAACAAGGTAATGGCGTAGTTAAGTTACAGATAAACGTTATCTACCACTTCAAGGTATAGGCTAACTTGACAAGGCACCAGTCAGCTTATTTTTAGCCGCCACTTGATAAATAATTCCTTGTAACTGCTACCACAAAGTTTTGTCCGCGTACAAATGCACTACTTTGCCAACAGTTTATGTCGCAAACAGAACACCATTCACGAGCACTATACCCTGCTTCCTTGCGCAACTTTATACTAAGATTAAGTGTCTTCTATAGTTTATTCTGGTACATAAATACTCACCTTAGCAGTTTTATTGAGGTTTTTCAGGTGTTAAGTTTCTATATCTTAGAGTAGCTTACATTGCATATATTTTTGTTGTGATACATGATATACTAGTAAAAATAAATGTCTAAACCTTAAAGGAAAACTATTGCAAATAAATAGATGAAGGGAATTAATATTGTATTTATTTTAATTTTTACTCAAATTTAAATTTAATGAAACTAAAGCGATAGCATTGTTAGAGGAACGGACCGAGTGAGGCGGGGCGTAACGGTCAATTTGTGTATCGCCTGACTGTCGTAGCATAATCGGCTCCGCAGCGGTTTATGGTACATGAGGTTCTGGGTCCGATATCCAGGTCCGTTGTAAATGTGTGTTCGTCGTAATAGTCCCTACACTTTGGAAAGTCTCGTTAAGTCGTGAACTAACAAGTCACTCACTGGCTTAGCAGAAATGCTGTTAAACTTGTAAAAACAAGTCAGTTTAATAAATTAAGTAGAAAGGGTAGGAGGACAAGGGCTCGATTCCCGCCTCTGATCATTCTAACTTCGAAACACTTCCAAACCAACGCTGGGATGGATCATTAACAAAATCATAGACGATTCCTATCACAGTTCATCTCACTGTGTCAGTTTGTGTACCAACATATTTAATGACATCCAACTAATTTTCGGTAATCATTGTTTTGATTAAAAGCTTTTTAATGAAAAAAAATAACGAATAACTCTCAAATTACATACATATATTGGGTATTATACGTCATCTCTACAATTATCTCAGAATTCTATTGATGGCAACTGGGTGGTTCGTTCAAGAAAGTAGGTCGAACGTATACTTAATCTGTGGGCAAGCGCAACTCTTTATGATTTTAAAGTTATGAATCTTATGTAAAACTTGCTGATTTCGGAAAATGTCGCCTGGGCCTGGTTTAATTCCACATCAGGGACGAACGACATGACGACATACCTTGTTTTCTGTACCTGATGACACACACACACAAGCTGATGTGAAGCAAATGCTAGCTTTGTTATTGCTAATCTGCTAGTGGTGAGGAGCCAGTATCGATTATGGGCGACGTCCAATTGCATTATTGCCAACTCACAAAGAAAAATACAAATGACCTGTCAATGTAGTTGGTCATCAGTCGCAATGCTTGTTTAAAGTGGCAACACCTACTAGGCATACTCAGGCCACTCGTAGCCCGCAAGTAGACAACACTCTGAGCGAAACATCAATGGATTGCCATTGGCCCACATTTGGCGCAGTTGCTAGAGCACTCGCCTCTCAGCAAGGCGATCCGGGTTCGACTCCCGGCGGCATCGGTCCGCGGATGTGCGAATCGTACCGGATGATGCTGCTGGTCTGTGGGTCATACATACTGTCATCATTCGTCTCTTAGTTATCAACGCTCCTTCAGCATGCCATACTTGCCACACTAGATATAGTCAATCCCACGAAGCAAAGAACTTTCCTGACAGCTCTGCTAGCAAATACTTCAGTAATCCGCTGATAATAACAATTTGATTCTAGGGTTTTCTATGCTACTCACGTCGATTTATCTCCAATCGCTTATTCAGTAAGTTAATAGGCCTACGATGTTTCACGAAAGGATAATATTGCATTAAGCTTAAGAAATTATGTAAACTGACAAAAAGTGCAGTCGTTCGCGGGAGAGACTAGCCTACATATTGTTGCCAGAAGTTAACCATGAGTTGACCAGTTTGCTAAGGCCTTCTATCTCAGAAGGCACCCGGTAGTTGCACCAATAAAAGAACAGTTGTAGGACTGTAATTTGCTGTATTGGGAGTCTGTCAATAACTGAGATGAGAGACACCGTGTTCGGCATCGCTGTCACCGGCGTATGAGAGTACTGTCCTGTATATGATGATCCTTACGGCATACCAGGATACACCTTGATCTTCTTACACTGTGAGTGTCGTCACTCCTCATCTGTCAGTCCCGAACGGCCGGGGCTCACCATAGCTGTGCAGCATAAAGCCGGATTCACAATGACACTTAGCATACGTACGAACACACGTGCGTACGGTAAGTTTTAGAATTTGGATTCACAACAATATTTATTATAGACATACGCGGAAATTGTTTATGTCATTACAAAATATCGGTAATAGATTATGGTAATTTATTTTTATTTTTCGAAGCAAATTAAAAAATGTATGACCACAAGATAAATTATTTCTCAATATAAATTAATATTTAATTGAGTCTTACGTCTGCACATGTTGCATTCATAACCACCACTTAGCGTACGTACGTATACGAAGTAGGAAGTTGATCAACTCTATTACGTACGTACGCACGCTACGCGCGAAGATGTGAACGCTAGCATGCACCCTCGGTGTTTCTACTTTTACGCGTACGTACGTGCGTACGCTAAGTGATGGTTGTGAATCCAGTTTAAAGCTTGAATGCCACTGACAGAAGGATATTACGTTTCTTCCAATCGTGACAGCTGGTAGTAAATACCAGCCCACCACGTAACGGAAACACCCACGGGTTAAACCGAAGGGGAACATCTTGCTAAGGTTGAGGCTATCCAACCTCTACGAATGAGATGAGAGACATGTTTTCCGGAACATGTCCGACTTTCCGCTCCGACCACCCCTCCTGTACCTGATCCCTAAGGCTAAACAGGAGACAACTTACAGAGCCATATTTGCCAGCCAAATTGTTGGACATTTATACCTTGTTCCGGGTGCACAAACTAATCACCAAGCGAGCTTGGGAAAACATGGTCCTCCTCTGGGCCAACCAACCACCCAGCTCCTTAAGTTCTGGAGTTTCGGGCCACGATGCATCTTGGCCGTGGTGCAGGTCCACCAAGTCAGCGAAAGAGAAAGGGGCGTTACCAGTGGCAAGCAGTACTGGCACGACCATCCTCTAGAGGGAGCCGATTGTATTCTGGTCTCTCATGACCTGGAGCGACATTAAACAACAGCGCAGTCATAACAGTGGTGTCCTCGTTAACTGTCCTTTTCGAAGCATAGCCATACGTTGCACTGCGAAGAAACCTCGACATTGCTCGCCAAGCTGGCCCAGGTGAAAATCCCAGTGGTGATCGAACCCGAGGAACCTAACCACAAACCACTTAGTCTACACGTGCGTCCATTAACAGCAGCCAGCAGGAAATACCACAGTCAGGTAGGAAGACATAATAAAACAGAACATTAAAAACAGTGGACACGAGGAGTGTAAACAGCACCAAGTTGCCTAATGCGCGCGATATCTCGCAGGCGACGCTCGCGTGCCTCTCCAGGGACTCTGCCCCCCACTACAGGGGGACACACTCCCGGCAGGTCTAATCGCTCCCCCTCCCCCACCCGCCTCTTCACGCCCTGAGTGAGTGCCCGCTCTCCCAGAGCTGATAACCGGGCGCCTGCACGTTATTTATTACGTCGGAGAGCTCCCCCAGATTTATAAATACAGCAATTACCGGCAATCTTTTGTTTCTCCTGCCTAATGCGGCGAACGATACGGAGGCCACGGAGCGAACAACAGCGACGGACGGCGCAATCAGAGACCTTCGCTTCCAAGATTCAGACATATTTTTGAGTTCAAACCACAACCCCTTTCTTAGATTATTACCGAGGAGCAGTGACATAGCCAGGATTTGTTTATGGTGGGAGGAGGGGGTTTGACCTGAAAATATTATAAATGAACACCGGCAACCCCTCTAAAGTGGTGGTCCAGGGGGTCTTCTCCGGAAAAATTTTGGATTTCAAGGTACCGAATAGTGCTATTTTAGTAACGAAACATTCAATATATAACTGGTAAACATATTTTGAGGGCTAAGGGAGGAGGGTCGGGGTTGAACCCATAACCCCTCTGCATACACCCTTGGCATGAGGTGCTTAAGGTGGAGTGTTTTAACAATTTTATTGTACTTTCAGTTTTTGAGCCATAACATTTATTCGAATTGTATTGTCAAAATTTTCTCTTCAACAAAACATAAGATATGTCCTTGACAAACTGCTTGACATAAATAATAATGTAATTTTTCATTAATTTGTCATGCAGAATCATTGCGAGAAAATTCTTGAATGTTAGCCTATTATTCTCCTGCCAAATTAATGAAATATTCTGCATATTATTATTTATGTAAAGCGATTTGCTTTGTCGAAGAGAAATTTTTGATAACACAATTTGAATAAATGTTGTGGCTAAAAAACTGAAAATACAATAAACTTGTCTTAACACTCTCCCTTAAGAGATAGGTAAGTACAATAGACTCGTTGGTGATCGTCCGTCTTTCGCTGCTCTGGCTCTCCGAGTAATTCTGCCGCACTTCCAAAAATAAAGATGTTCCTGCAAATTTTAAATACGTTTATTTATTGCTTGATTATGGTATTTAATCCCAGTAGCTCGTTAGCACTTCAAGAGAGACACCTGAGGCGATGAGAAAACAACACAACACTCAGTCTTGAACGAAGAGAGATAACTGTAAATTATTTCTCCTCGGCCGGTAATCGAACCCTTAGCCCACCAATCAGAAGCTCTAACCACTGAACTAAGCGGCAGGACGTTTATTGTTTACAACCTATATTCAAATATAGCAAATACTAAATTTATTTTAAAAGCCAATTTTTTAATGTGACTGAAGTAGTGATATTTACTTACTTAACTAACTTTGAGTTAAACTTCATTTTGACAATTAAAATACGTTAGTACTATGTGTAATCCGACTTTTATGAATATCCGGTCCAACCGACCGCCATATTGGGCCAGGGTAAGGTTAATTCTACTACATGTTAAAAAGACCAATGTTAAAAGTTTGCCACAGGGACAATTACTGCCGCTTGAGCGCTGGTCTCGGTAATGTGTGCAAACCGACAGAACACAGAGCTTTCCTGAAGTTTAAGTTACATAAAATGTATTATTTAAAACGCGAAATTTGTTTCTTTTCACTTTAAACGTAAGTTAAATTACTTCTGTCATTTCCAAGCCTATTTAAATACAGTTTCGTATTTTTCTGGTCCCTTAGCGATAGCAGCGAAACTGGTGGCAGAAATTTTTCCTTTGCCAAACTCTCCCATAAGAAAACCCATTTTCTTTCTAATCTGTAGTAGAATTAACCTTAGCTAGGGTTACCGCGAGTCCACTTTACTTCAGTCTATATCACGAACACGTTCACTTATCTGACAGTTCTGCTAGCACAGTTCTCTGCTGTGCATGATACATAGGTTTCAAGTACTACCAACATTGTTCCACCCTCAACCACTCATTCAGTAAGCTATTTACACTACTTCACGAAAACCAAATATACTAATTAGTTTTTGAAATTATATTTACTAGCTGTCAGAAGCACTATTTCGTCAAATACACTGTAGGTAGGCATATCATGTTCACGGTTAAGTAAGCATTAATAACAAATTTGTGTTCACTTACTGTGAACAGCATATATAGTAGAGCTAGCGTGTCATCGAGAGCAAGGCCACCAGAGATGAAACCAGTTACTCTAAGAATCAAGGGGAAAACTTTTTCTGAATAATGTATATACTAACAGTCGTGCTGTAACTCAAGTGGAGAGTCCTATACGTTATTATAAAGGTTTACTGTTGTGTTTTAGGAGCAATAACTAAACTTTTAGTTAGTGGCTTCACGTAGGTTACGAGGAGTTATGCTACATACCTTAAATGGTCCAAAGGTACGATGCTATTAAAATACGTACTTATAGCCGCCTAGGTTCTGCCAGTCACTCAATAACCGTTAACAATAGAATGGCAAGAAACATAAACGTCAGTTGGGTGAAATTTAACTGTGTAACTGTTTATATGACCGCCTATGTTAAAAAAGTCGAAGGAATCATAACTGATAGTCATTCGTTAACCTACTGAAACAATAAGAGTGCTTGTATAAGGTCGAATATGCAGTTCTTGCATCCAGTCTCTAGTTTGTGACTATGTCTGAAAAATTTATTGCAAAAAAAGTTATTTACGGCTTAAGTAAAAGTACTTTGTACGCCTAGCTTGCCTTTATGCAAATACTGCAGTTGCTGGGGAGAGTAACACTATTGTTGTTATTATCATTATCGTTGTTATTATTATCGTCATCATCATCACAATTATTGATATGCTCTTATTGGGTGTTAGCGAAAAAGGGTAAGAAGTTAAATTTTTCCTCTTGCTTCCTTTGCACATATATGTAATGTAGTTGCAGACAATCTTCAGGTACATTTTTATTCCTTTTCAATTTTTTGTACTTTTTAAAATTAATACTTTTGGGCTAAGATTACCTCGGGAGCATTTAATTTTCTTATGAGTCACCAGAATCGTTGTGTAAGATAATCAATATGACGAACTCTTCTTTCAAGAGAGTAAAATTGTTTACAACATTCGCAATAGTTAATTTTTCAAATATACGGCTGTATATTTCGGCTGTTTATGCGCTAACGTAAATGTGCTAACAATCTCATATGAAATCCCTGAAGGTACAGATGAACCTGCAAATTGCTATTTCTCAAAACAAATCAGTAATCGTATGACATGTTTCGACTTAAGAACTCGGATTCCTGTCTTGTATCTCCATCAACCCCACAAATTCCTACTTTACAACTATCAAATAAGGAGAAAGTGTAGAGAACAAAAAGTTGTGTAAAAAGATCAGAAATCAGCCCTTCGTTCCGATACAATACATGTGTAAGTAACAGCGGACAAATAGTTATGTTTCCAGTGGAGGTCTGTTTATTTTAAGAATATTACTGCTGTCCGAAAGTTCAGAATTGCGATCCACTGGACGGACTTTCTTCAGTTTCGCAGCAGGAAGGCGGCCATTGGCCCCGAGTCGTGACCGTGGACAATTAAGAGAAACCAGGCCGGGGGTGAAGGCTTTCTTTCTCGAGAACCCCTTCGAGTTTGTCATATCGACGGTGTGAGGGGGGAATAATCTCATGAAGTCTCTTATTTTTCCACTGCTGGTTCGGGGTCGCCGTCTCTTGTTTCAGCCGTAATTTACGGCCGGTCTCCATTAGCCGTCATCGGAGGAGGTCTCGCCTGCCCCGAATATGATCTTAATGTGCGGCGCGCGGGTCCTATCGGGCCGGGCCATGACGTGACACTCATCCACCCTGGGAGGAGGGCTTTTAAGGCGGGGGAAGCCCCACTCAGGAGTAAATTAACAAAGCTTGTAGCTAGTGTGCTGGAGGTGAAGAGGGGAGGGGGAGAACACTGGTGAAAGTCGGCCCGCGATGCATCAAGAGTTCGGGAGGCTGTAAAGTGGCTCGCTGATGACCGGGCGGGCAGATTTATTGGCTCGCGTCGCGTCTGTGCTGACAAGGCACTGCTAGTGTCTCCAGAGGTCCGTGTCGCCGAACCTAGCAGCCCCCCTACCCCCCCCCCCCCACCCTCAGGTTCGCTACCCTAGCTAGCAGCAGCGCTAACTGCGCAGCAGGTCTACATTCGTCGCTCGTTTGTAGAAAGCGGCTGATACATACGCACATAATGGGTCCGGATCTACTGTGTCACACACCGTCCTTTCCTGAGGTCACTGCACCTGAGTGAAGTGTCGCTCGTGGACAATCTTTCGTGTTTCATATCGCTACTTGACGAATTATTCTTCCTACCACGTAATATTAAGGCGATGTTCCACCATTTCTATTGCATTCACGATAATGATTTTTTAAATTCCTAAACTAAAGTAGATATCGAAAAACTATAGCACAGTATTGTTAAAAATTGTGTTTACTATATAGCCTTACTTTTTCTATATAAAAAGTTATATAGATTTGGCTAATTAGTTCGTTAATAAGAATTTGTTTAGTTGCGTAATTAGCTGAAACCATTGTACTTAGTTTTGGAAAAAATTTAGTCAACATACTATGCATTGTTTCTAACAAAACTGTGCAACAATATTTCGATATATGCTCTCATTTAGGATATAAAAAATAATTATCATAAAAGCAGCATAAATTGCGGACCATGGCGTTGACCAACCAAAATATGCCAAAATATGGTAAGGAGTTAATATAGTCTATCAACCGCTGTATTTAGTAATTTTAATTTTTTTTTTGGTTAAGAGACAGTAAACTGCTGTATTTTTTTTTAACAAACAGAATTTTTTTTACGGTAAATGGTACTAAACACTTTAAAAACATGGTTCATTTGCATACAACTTTACCAACAAATAAGTAGTTTACCCTTCAAATACATTATTTACGAGCACCCAAGTGGGTAAAATCATGATTTTATATTTATATGAAACAGTGTTAGTTCTGTAGACGTTACTTGGAATGAAAGTTTTCCTCTTACAAAAAAAAAAATACCTCAGCCAATTTTCCCGTAATAGAATTACAAAGTAAAAATTTGCACGTGTTTCGTTCTTATAAGACGCAAAATACAATGAACATAATGTAATAAAAAAAATTAAACTACATGTCTCGGTCTACCGGCTGACATAGACAAACAATGCATTGCAAAATATTTTCGTGTTTTGAAGAAAATTATAAGCAACAAAAATTTAAAAATTTCAGCAATCGTTTTGAAATACAAAATTATTTTCTAACAGATTTTTATACATGTCAAACAATAGCCCATGGCATGCAGTTTCAATATGAATGATTAGACTATATTTAATTATGTTAACTGGTTTTTGAAGCTTGTGAAAACGAAAAACATCAAAAATTTTTACTTTCAATTGCCTTTATGGGAAAATGGCTGAACTATTTTTTTTGTAAGAGGAAAACATACCCCCAATTAACGTCCACAAAACTAGCACTATTTCATACAAATATTAAATCATGATTTTTCCTACTTGAACTCCCTTAACCTTTATTGCATACAAAGCAGTAAAATGCACGTCTTAGTCTCAAGCTCACTGACGTGTGTTTTTCTCATCTTAAGTTGCAAATGTTGCACGTCGAATCACGGCGTATACAGTACGTTGTGTCAAGGCTCTTGCATCATGTGACATATTTAATCGTTCGCAGTGAAGAATGGCATGAGTCACACATAAATGACTGTTACCTGAAGACCTACTTATAAAATGTTCGAAAAGTCTGGAGTAACTGATGGCGTCTCAGAGAGATCAATATTTGGCTCTGAGAAGCAGGGTGGACAAGCGCTAAAATGTGCACTCTAAAACTATTTGTTATGCTGCTGTAAAGAAAATTCATGAAAACCCAGTTTACCAAGAAATAAATCGTAAAACTACAATGGCAATTCTTGTAAAAATACGACGTGTGTGTTTGTATCACTACAATGTATAACAGCCTTGCATTTGTAGATTAAGTTAATAGCTGGAACAATCGAGTCCACGTACTACCCTCCGAATTTTTTTTTCAGTTACATGTAAAACCCTTAAATGTTTGTTGCAATGGGAGTTTTACATATTAGAATTGATTGGTTTGTGGACATACGCCATTGTTCATGTTTTGCTGATCAAACTTGTGTTGAATGACGAAGTACAAAAAAAAAAAGACGAAACATACAGAATAACAGGTAAAAGCAATCCCAGAGGAATTATGTCAGTTTTATTATTGTTATTATTATATTATTATTATTATTTTACAAAAAGTCTAATGATAGAATTTAGTCAAATATCGACACAAGACCCAGACGCAAAAGACGGACACAAATAAAACTAGATTCTCAACATGAAAATACGACGGAAGTAGACAAAAAACAGTGAACATATTGGAAATCAGATATTATTTGTGACTGTCTTTTGTGTCAATATTATACTGAATTCTATCTTTAGAATTCATGTAGTCTAATGTTAAATAATAACAATAATAATAATATTAAAACTTGCAGAATTCCTCTAGGATTGCTCTTTTCTGTTTTGTGTGTGTGTTTTATGTCTGTTTTTGTTCTTTTTGTACTTTGTCATTAAACACACGTTTGGTCAGCAAAACATGAGCAATGGCGTTAAGACCGCAAACCAATAAATTCTAATAAGTAAAACTCGCCGCTGGAAGGTCGTGGTTTGAATATCTTCCCGCCGTTACACTAACAGGCTGCTCAGGTATAAAATATGAATGCAGTTCAGAAAGAAAACATCTGTACTGAACTTCAGAGTGTTGTCAAAATGCATGTCAATATTTCAGGAAAACTATCCTTACATGTAGAGGAACACTGGACCGAAGACACACTGTTTCTGTACTGCAGTTAGCTATGATCTGATGTGGCGACGATATATTTCCACACGTTTGTAACAATGACAACGATTATTCCTACTATTTATGGGTTAGTGTCATAGCGGAGTAGTGTACAGTGTAAACGGAACTGTTGTAATTACGTTCCACAACAAGATCCAGCCCGCGTTATGAATCGAACATCATGTATTTCGAACTGTAGTGCACAAACAGTGTGTTTTCCGACCTATGTACATGTAACATTGTTTGTTCCTCTAGATATGAGAGGAATATTTCCCCAGCATTTTGACATGCAGTTTGATAATATTCTGTATAGCTCGCCGAAATGTAGACGCATTATGATTAGAAATGTTGGTTTATATCGGGAAAATTTGACTGTTTGCTGGATTTCAACGTACGTTCAGCTTATCAAAAGCCACCGGCTTTTCCCTGTACGTGGAGCTGTTACCCTATTTAACTATGATCCAATCGGAATCCCACTATTATAATATTCTATGCCTGTTGTTGGTCTGCAGACAGCTACGAATCGTCAGGAGTGTGCCACCAAAGCAACAATGGGAGGAGAAACTACAGCGTTTTCAAGCATATGTTGGCACAAAAAAACTGTCGCGATGTATCATCACCTCTAACGTATGGTTACAGCGGCAAAATTATGACAAACGTTCGTTAATTATATCAATAATATCTCTTCAAACGTTTTATACATGTTACCCGTAACTTTAAACAATATCGTGTATAATACACTGTTAAAGAAACATTTATATAACTGCGAATTCATTTTATTAACTTCGAATATTAAGATAGTTCAAATGTTTAGTATTAGAATTTTATTGAGCGTATATTTCGCTCTAAAATATTCACGCTCATCGCGTATAGTTTCATTTTCATTATAAACTGAAAGACCCATCCCCAACGTAAAAATGGAATAACACGCTATGAACGGCGAAATAGAAAATCCACACTGGTCGAACGTTTGTATAGAACATTGTAATAAAATACAGTATGAAAATGCCTCTCCACTTGCTCTAAAAAAACACCCGATTAACAGGTGTTAGATATATCGAACGCAAGTTTAGTAGTGTTTCTTAAAAAAAAAAAAAAAAAAAAAAAAAAACGCTGCAGCAATGTTTGTGCGGGAGCTGTATATTATCATACATATAGGCATATGCCATTTTAGTTTACTCCAAAAACAACGATCTTGGCAAACTTGTTCAATAGAACTATAAATAGCAAACACAGATCCATATGGCAAAAGAAATTGGTTTCCTACTACACGGATGACGTCAGAGGGCGTGTACCTGTAATGGTCCATTGAAAAAAGGTATCGAGCTTGGACCGCTGTGATGAGATCACTGCACAAGAGAAGGGTGAACTTTGTTATGACAGTTCCTACAGGCTTATAAGGGAAACCCAGCTAATAGGAAGGACTTCTGAGTAAATACGGCTTCTTCAGATTAAACACCTCCATATTCAGTCCGTGACCTCGCTACCTTGCCGTTCTACCTGGATGGACAGGCTGTGGGTGGCCCCTAAGTGGATTATAATATTACCAAGATGCTAAGCATCTTTCCATGTTTCACGGTCAGGTGAACGTCAAGCAAACTGGCTGCTTAAAGTCATGCTAGGTAGTTTTCTTTCACATTCGTACAAAAAACTCAAAACTTTTTTAACGGGGTGCTTTGAAAAAATATAACGACAAATAGCAAGTCATATGATGCATAATTCTATGAAAACGTTCTGCAAAATAACGCACAGTCCGTTCACAAAAAAAATATATATATAGCCTATATATATATATATATATATATATAGAGAGAGAGAGAGAGAGAGAGTGTGTGTGTGTGTGTGAGTGAGTTTGATTTTGGCTTATTTTCGTAGCAAAATTGGTGATACTTTGGGTGCAAAAGTTAAAAA
>PNEQ01072732.1:0-41973 GCA_003012365.1 Medauroidea extradentata
GGCGTACGTTACGGTAGCAGAGTTCGGAAATTGATTTGCGGAAGAAATGAAATAGCAATTTAGTTCGTCGGGTTTTTGTAGCTCGGGAGGAATCTCTATGTTGTTGTTGATCATTATGTTTAGTTTTCTCAGATCATTCCACAAATTTTTTGGGGTTTTATGTTCATTTGTTTTTACAGTGAAGTAGTCTAATTTTGCTGGCAGGCAATGAAGTACACCCTCACATGTGTTTCTTCTCAATAGTTCACATAAACATGTTGCGTGAAGGTGACTTTATTATGCATTTGTATTACATCTTTGAAAAGCAATACAAAATACCTACATGTTACACACACATTGGTAGGACTGTACCAACCCCTCGTTTTTCTCGAAGTTGTACACCACAGTAGTGGCTGTGCAAATACTTACGATCTATGTAATCATTCACTACACCTTTCTTATTGTCTGTTAGATTTAATTTTAGTTCGGTAAAACGTCGCTTTGTAAGGGTGGATATCTCCTTTACAAGTTACTGTACGATATTTCTCGTATGTAATGTTTTCTAACCCATTTTGGATAGAGCAATTGAGCACTTCCAAACACAATGTACGCAGTATTGCCTATGCTCTCATGGTACTCTATCGCTTCAGCCAAAGCTTCGCGTGCATTTTTCACGAAAACTATGAGCCCTAGACAGTTGCAATAAGAGGACCATATTTATTACAAAGCTCGCATTACTCAATAAAACATCGTCAAATGTTCCACTATCCCGATGGCACAAACGTTTAGTCCACTTAGAGGGTGGCCACCCCTGTTCTTTTAGTAATGGCTGAAGGTATCAACCAGCATTTGATGTGGGTTTGAAGACTATTATAACATAAGTCAATGTTCAGAGTATTGTCGTTTTACATAATTATGTTTCCTATATTTAAAATAAATACGGTTTACAAATTTGATATTCCGCGGCTCATTACTCCCACAATTTTACACTTAGGTACAAAGTGTCATACATTATGTCCTACTTTATTTTCCATAATGAATCACCTCCCTGCGTTTGTGCCCGTAGTTCAGGACCACCCTGTATATCTACGGAACCCGCCGACATATTGAGTTAATATACGCTTCAGGATGATGATTACATATATAGCCGCCAGACAGTAACATGGATTTTGTTTACCTGTAATGTTCAAGAAAACTTTGAAGTTTTCAGTTAAAATTGTTTTTCCTAAATGTGTTCTGTGTGCGTGAACTGCTAAAAATGGACGGTCTCAGATTCCAATTTTGATGTTAATTTTTTCTGCACATTAAGCTGAGAGTTGTATTAAGCGTGCTTTGGTTTTTTAGCTTTATTATACGGCCTTATCAATAAAATATAATTTATGTATGTCTCGTTTAGGCAATTTTCCGGCGGAAAGATTGCACCAAATTCAGGTAACACCGATTCGACTTCAGGCAGGTGTACTGACGAATATCGAAGAAATGCCATCGTACACAGTATATCAACGTATAATAAATACACGTGTTCTATTGGCTGTTGTATAACATGGCGATGCTCGTTCAAGGGTCGTTTACACAAAAAAAGTTTAGTTTTTAATCAAAGTGAGATTAATAAATATCGCTTAAGTGTTGAATGTATAGGTACTTCAGAGTGGTGTTTCACAACCATCACTGCAAGTTTGAGGTATCGAAATAAGCAAAACTGGGCAATGTGTCTGTCAAGTTACCTTAAACGTACGTTAACTCCCGAACAGCTGTCGGAGTTTCTCGAGTATGAATGTTTTCTGTTGTTGTGGATGTATACTGAATTGCCATAGCAGTTGTTTGGATATTATTTTCAAAACTCGTGGTGTAGATGTATACTCACCGATGTCAAGTGTAAGTAATGTGACCTTTAAAAACCGGCAAAGTAGCCCAACTCTTTCGCAACAAAATAAATTCATATTATTATAGTTATTAATATTTTCCTACAACCAGCAGCACAATAAATTCAAATAAATTCTATATTACTGTTACACTCTACATTTTGAGTGCAGTGAATCGGTTGGTGAGAGTGTGAAATACTTTCCACCAGACGGTAACTTCGCCCAATATGCAAGTTTGTATTGTATTACCATACACTTTTCATGTACTTATTTATTTATCTACATTCATGAAATTGTTATTGCATGGCGTATTGGTTTTTATGTTAAATGCATCTGATGACAATATAGATAGGCAAACAACAAAACGTACAAAATTGCCACATAACTTAAAATAACCCTGAAGTTTGGAATAATAATTTTAACCTAGTGAAGGTTTGAATTTAGTTTACAGTAATTTCAGCCAAATTATGTAGTGATGCATGACACATTTTTCGACCTATTTTCATGTTAGAAGGAAACTCAGACAATCTTCAATCATTTGCAAAACTCTGTAGACAGACTGTTTCGACAGACAAACATGCAATCTGAAATCAGCATCGCCTTATTCTTGAAAAGAGTTATTCGTTTTCGAATCCAACGTATCCGTCACAAAGGAATAACTTCGTCATCGTCTGTACCTTCTACAAAAATCAAGTCTCACATTACCCATGCTATGTTATAATTCTCATACTGAAGTGAGGTTAGCGTAACTGTGCTAACATGCCAAATCTGAATGGTTTAAAATTTTCTCTATAAGACAGAAAATCAAGTTTCAGTACGTGGTGAAACACTACACTTATTTATTTAGTCGAGATTGTATAGCCATCAGTCGAAATTAAACTGCTTAAAATTCGTTGGTGAAAGTGGCCTTTAGTCTGATTCTCATAGTGAAACATTTTATCAGCGGTCATTACGTTTTGTTTATTCAAATCGGCAATCGGGCATTCTATCCCTCTTTGCCCCTCTGATATTTGGTCTCAACTGCTTCCTCCCTCACCTCAGACCCAGAGTGGAAGTATATCCCCCATTCATGTGGACCTACATCCATAACTCTGACTGTTACGGATACGTATCCATCTGGACCTACCAACCTCTGCCAGTATTATGACTGTATACTACAATATTAAAACAAGACCACTATACTAGTATGACAATATTTTCTTATTACTGAAATCGTATTTCTGGAAAAATCCTTCCTCGCTTCAGGAACGGAACTAGCTGGAGATCAACTTGTACCTACTAGTCTAATAGCTCCAAATTCAACTCTACTCAGAGTTGCGTACAATCACTGTTTAGAACCAATTGTTTTGCAACACATCCATGTCTCGTCACTACCAATTGAAATTATTACTTGCAGAAAAGTGTTTAAAAAATTATTTTGTCAAAAGACTTCAGATTAAAATTTCCAATTATTTTATCGGATAGCTCTGTACCATTCAAACAAAGATCAAGAAACGAAAGAGAAGTGCAATGCAAATTATCACAAAAAATGTTTTTGGTACGCGATGCATATTTTAGCATATCGCATTTTTCAGGTTACTGTATTTAGTTGTTTATAAATAGAGCCGGTGATTTATGGTGAAAAGAATCATGCAACATTTTGTGTCAATGCCTCACGTTTACATCTGCACCTCTGCTTCGTGACTATTGGCAGAGTGTATTTGTGCAGAGGCGTGGCTCATTTGACTGTGCCAATGCGAATAAGCTTACTGCGACACCACACGTCTATGATTTGCGAGTAGATACCCAAGTCATTGAGAGTTAAAAATGGCCTATCACTGACCATGAAACAGAGAGTCAGATGTGTACCTGAGGCATTGAAACAAATTGTTGCATAATTCTTTTCACCAAAAATCGCTGGCTCTATTTATTAATGATTATTATGGCGAATAAAGGTTTTGTATTCAAATAAAATATTTTTTTTCTGCGTGTCGGTATATAATGGAAAATAACACTTAAATATATTGGTCGATGTGAATAAAAACTATATGTGGCTAAGTCTTGCACATTTTTTTTGAGATGTATAAGGTTTGATGTGATCAAAAGTTGTAGACTCTGGTATGCCTAGATGGATCTATTATAGGGGAACACGCTGTAGAATCTACATTAATTTTAATTTAGTTTTTTGACTGGTCAGGATACATCTACCAAGATTTAATCACTTCAAAGATTCTGCATAGTACCAGCAACCTTGTATTCACTTCATCCATTGCTGTGGTAGTATAGGAGGTGGTTGAGGTGGCAACACTGTGCTTGCAGGTGTAGAGGTGCTGCGAGGTGTTCGTATCCGCGTGCCAGAGGCGGTGCGAGCAGGAGAGAAGGTGCGACTCGCCTGCGACTACGACCTGCAGGACTCGCCTCTGTACTCCATCAAGTGGTACCGCGGTGACGAGGAGTTCTACCGCTATGTTCCCAAGGAGTCGCCGGCCACCAAGGTCTTCCCCAAGCCGGGCATCAGCGTCGACGTGAGTACATAGAGTCGGTTTACTTTTAACTGATCACTCCCCACCACTTTAAATATCCAAAAACTGAATATTATTTGGGACAGATTTGTCAAGTGTTCAGATTGGGGGAAAGTTTACTCTGTTTTTTTTTGTTCCAGGAAGTTTACAGGTCAAAATCACACGTTCCGATTTTTTGTCGGTCGGCATCGGCCGACCGAATGTCGTCCGACTCAGTGCACAATTTTGTTTATAAGATATGTATCCGATTCTTATTGAACGGATGACGGTTCAGTCACTCGCAGTGGAGCACAACGGAACTATAGCGATGCTAGTCTTTCATCGGCGACGTAAAAATAAGCGTAGAAGTAGAATACATTGGGTGCCCCCAATTCTGCAGAAAAGAGAAGAACTTCGTGTGTTTGACATATTAATTTGTGAGTTAAGGGAAGATAAGTATAAGTTTTTCAAATATTACCTCATGTCTGTTTCGTCTTTCGATGAGTTGCTTGCTAGCTTGAAACCACATTTACAAGCAGACCACAAAAATGAGCAATCCTATTCAACCTATCGAAATGTTGTCAATAACCAGTAGGTTAGTGTACAGAAAACTTTTTATATTTACAATTATAATAGTAAAATATAATAATTAATAATACACAATGTAAAATAATTAATGTTACAGACATCGGTGTATGGTTACATCGCGATTACTTAAGGTCATAAATAAAATTTAACAATAGCATCACAATAACCAACATCATTACATGCCACGTAGTTGTTAAAATTGCACACTTACATTTTGAGGAACAGTACAATCCCAATCATGGATCTAGTCATTGTGACATATATAATTTACATTGTTTCATAGAAAGGACTATGATGCATTACTAAAATCACGTTCCGTGTCATCATTATATGGCGGACACAAAAAAGTGGACGACTGGGATGGTGACGGTGCAACCACAGGTACGTATAGTTAGTTAGATGATGCCGAGGATGTCTGGTTGTGAGAATATTGCAGTTTTGTCCTATATAAATGTAATGCCGGTTGCAGTTGTAGTATTGGGATGATAGACTATTATTTATGCCTTGCAGCATACGATTGTGTAGGTTGCATTGTAGACATTTGTACCTGTGAAGAGAACGTTGAAGATGTTTGTTTGAACGTAGTAGCTATTAGGGGCTCGTGTAGCTGATAACTACCAGAGATAAGACGAGTCGGGTGCCGGTTTTTAATTTTCTTCATCAGTTAAAAGACACTCGTTTGAAAGTCAATCATTTGGTCGTCATTGAAAGTAACAGTAAGAATTATACTTTCGAAGAAACAAAGATGGCGGTTCTTCTCCGGTTTACTTTCTACTGTCTTCAACATCCTGAGTTCGAGTTCATATGGCTTACGTTTTCCAGAGAGCATATTTACAGGTTTCGTTGTACCGGCTAACATAGTAGTGTTGACATCAACACTCTCCAGAATTGTCTCACCAACGTCATCCTGCCTTGGACGTTTTGTGTTACCACCAAAACTGCTTTCGTTATTGTTTTGCATGAATCTTGTTCAGAAATTGAAAGTCATGGTACACATACTTCTTTACTTTACATTTTCCTGCATCTGAGGTTATCACATCTTTCTGTTTTTTAAATGACCGCATCCAGCAGTCTTGAATTTTGCCCCATTTACTTATTATGTTTTTGCCTGCAAAATTAAGCAAATCAATTACAACGTGTCTGTAATGTCTAATTGCACTTTTATTTGTTATGTAGTTTGTTTCGCCACGTCATTTCAGATGTGTTCTTCTACAAAGGCAACTATAGAACAATTACATTTAAATAGCGTGATGAGCGCAGTCAAAATCGTTTTAAGTCACCTATGTACACACATGATTTTTCATTGTCACAACATATCTACGTTCTATAACAAACTTGTTTTACTATAAGTCGGCCATCCTCTAAAGTGTAACACATTATACAATTGTTATATAGGTTGTTCACGATAAATGTAACATTTTGAAGACCTTGCTTAGATTTTATTTCAGGATTTTTGCATAATACACGGAAATACATCCGGTTATTTGCTTTTAAACGCTCAAGTAGTAAGGCAACAATTGTCATTATTGAAGTATATACAGTGACAGCCTGAAACACCGTAAAATAGTTATCTCAAAATGTTACGTTTATCAGGAATGGCCTATATTAAAAATGTCGCTGTTTTGAAGCAATTTATCGCTCTTAAAATGTCTTAAAAGTTTCATTAATATGAACTTTACTTACCAAAAGTATTCTTTTCTGTGTCATTTACAGCTTTATTTTTTTATTTTTTTTAGATGCATACACATTTCTCTCCACGCATTACGTGTTGTGTTGTTGTCCTTTGAGCATTCTAGAGTTTTTTTCCTGCAGTACGGGCCATACTTCAACCAAAGAAACGAGTAATTTCTAAAACTAGGCGACTATTTGCCGGGCGACCCGCAAATAGGATAGTGTGAAGCGGCCCATATCTCTCAAGGTGTTTCTGCATGTCTGACTTTGGTCGGCCGATGTCGGGCGACTAAAAGTCGGAACGTGTGAAATTTTCAGCCAATTTGTATATTTCCGTGCTAAATGTCTAACGTTGGGAAATGTATAACCTCTCTGGTCACGCCATTTAAGGGGTATGGAAAGGTACGATGCCGAGCGGACGACTGGAATACTCGATCGTCAATTAAAAAATCTTAACTACTCATCAATATGCGATGAGATTTTTTTTTTTGCTGAGTAGATATTTTATCAGCGGACGTTTATTTATATTGCACTATGCGCGGTTATGTGTTTTACTTTCAAATTAAAAATATATTTTTTTTATTAGAAAAATAAGGGGTTGAAACCACAAAATCTACAAAAATGGAAAACTGTCAATTTTATAATTTTTAATATGATAGTATCCAGGCCTCTATAGTAACCGTTTTTCAAAATTCTCACGTTTTTATTTGAAAATAATTTTAACACCCGTAATTCCCCATAGAGCAGTTACCGTGTGACGTGAAAATAATCCAAAATAATTTAACTAGATTTACTGTGTCAAGATGGTACAAAATTCAAACGCGATTAATTAAAATATATAAAAAATTAATATATGATTATTGATGTATCACAGATAGATATAATTCGCATTCACTTTAAATTACTATCGCTTGCTAATCCGATTAAATATATTATTGAAAATATAGGCGTATATTTTTATTAATTTCGGGATGAATACTGTGTGCACAAAAATAATATATTAGTTTTATTGGAACAGATTAATGGACCAAAACATGCTTGGTTATGAGAGAGGCGCATAGAAATATTCAGATGTAAGAAATCTGGAGTCTAAAACTATTTCGTTACCTCATACGGGTAATTGAAATCACAAGTGTCATTTACGTCTTATTTAATGAGTGCGTGCAGGTGGTAATGGCATCTTACACGTCACTATATGCCTGAAGTTGATTGAGAAAATAATGGTGGGCTCTGAACAATCAGATACGGTCGATATGAGAGCGCCGGCGTCACTTCCGTGCCACATTTGAATGGCCGTTACAATATTAGTCATCAGGAAGCACTATGGGTAACGCGATCGCCTGCGTTTGACAATCATGTGCTTCACCGCATGTGCCAAAAACAATTTGTCAGCTCACGGGCAGAAAATGGGCCGATTAGTACGGAACAAAGTTGGTAAATTCCCAACTCTATCGCTTCTGTGAAACAGTGTGTTCAATATGACTTGAATTTTTACTCAATACCTTAGCCATTAACTTTGGAGAATGACTGTGATACTTTTGCTTCTTTCACCTCAAAATCCACACATTAAATTATTATTCTTATTAAAAAGGAGTTGCTTTGATTTAAATATTTACGTTAGGATACTTTAATTTGTCACACATTGTATAAGCTATTGCAGAAATGTTTTCGCGTTTTGTAGTTATCATTATAAAGGGAAACTTCGAATAACATTTGTTTTATTTGACCTTGATAAGTATTATAACTAAACTATGCAGAGTAAAGCCACCGTAATTTTATTAATATGTTTCATTTAACCATAACACTCACCCTTAACTTAACCACATAACTGGTTTCAGTATAAATTGCCTACCTTTGACTACAGCCACTCAACCACTATAAATAATGAGTAAAATATATTAGTAATATAACAAGTTTACAACAGTAAGAAATTCAACATTTAAGGAGGTGAAAAGACCTTAAATGTGTTTCCGATTAATTACTGATATCTATCGAATCCTTTCGGACAGAGATTTGGTTTTCACTTAAAATGTTACGTAAATATCCAAAAAGCAGTTTTAGGATTTGTTTTAACCCCCAAGCAGTAAAAACGGGGAAAATTTGTTTTTTATTAATCATCTATATAACTGGAACACAGTTGGCTATCATCGTGATTTTTACTTCAATTGACACGACTCCAAGACGTTTCGAAATTATTTTATTAAGGGGTGAAAACATGTAAAATATGTTTTAGATTATTCATCCATATATCTATCAAACCAATAGAGAAATCGAAGTGATCTTTGCTTGAGATTGATTGTTATATAAATATCCTAAATACTATTTAAACATATTTTCCGAATTTGGCCCTAAAGAAGTAGAAAGAGGTAAAATATATTTTCGATTCATAATCTTGAACCCAGCGGGCTGTTATGTTTTTCTCGTTCAAGAGACACCAGTAAAATAGTATAAAATGTTATTCGAGGGTTTTTTTCGAATTTCAGTCTCTTAGGAGGTGAAAATATCTGGTATGTGTTTTAGATAAATCTTCTATATGTATCAAACCCATCGAGATATTCAGATTTTTTTTCTTTAGGCTGATTGTTAGGTAAATGGCCGCAAAGAGGTTTTAAGATTTTTCAAAATTCTAACTCTCAGTACTGTACAGGGGTGAAACGTGATTTTTTTTATGAATGATCGATTTTGCTTTGACGCAACGGGCTATCGTGGTGATTTTCACTTCACTTAGATACTTGTACAAATATTTAAGATGTAAAATTAAGATTTTTCGAAACTCGGCACCTAAAGGGGTGAAAGGGCATTACATTGGTTTTCTATCAGACGATGATACTTATCTAACCAGTAGAGATACTGAGGTGTCAGAATGATGCTTAGGTAAGTACCTAAAAAAAGTAATGCAAGTTTTTATATTTCGTGACACAACTCAATTAATAAGAAAGTTTACTTTGTGAACTTTCAAGGAAGACGATCCGAAAGAAGTACGACCAGCTAGAAGTCTTAATATATAAAATGAAGTGTCCTGACACACTCACTCATCAATGAACAGACCAAACTGCTGGACCTAGAACCATGAAATTTTGAGGGAAGTTTCCCCTTTATCCGTAGGCACCCACTAAGAAAGGATTTTTCGAAATCCGATAATTAAGGGGGTGAAATGGTTGAAATGTGTTTTAAAAGAATCCTTGATATATCATTAACCGGGAATGCTATCACAACTTTTTTAACTTCATAATATTGTCCAAAGAAATGCATATTGGCGAATTTTTCGATTTTGCGAAATTCGAAAATTAAAGGGGTGAAAAGCTGTAAAATGGGTTTTTCGTTAATTCGTGATTTCTCCTAAACCATTTCAGATAGTGAGGTGATTTTTTTAAAATGATTCTTAAGTAAATATCTAAAAAGTAGTTTTACAATTTTTTGAAATTGAAAGCTCTTAATAAAATAAAACGTGTTTATTAATTAATCCCACTTATAATCTAAACAAGTGGAAATATTGAAATTATTTTTGGTTTAAAATAAATCTTACGTAAATATAAAAAAAAGTAATTCCAGGATTTTTCGAATTTCGTCCTTGAAAGCTGTTAAAAAAGTAAAATGTGATTTCAAATAATCATCTGTACCGCTTATACCCGTAGAGATATCGAGATGATTTTTTGATAAGAATGAAGCTTATGTAAATATCTACAAATCAAATTCAGGTTTTAATGAAATTCGAGAAATAATTCAACAGTCATTTCTTTTTGTCAACCTACTCATAAATAAAACCCCTTTGGACTGTAGCCACTACATAAGAAATAATTATTACGTCATGCCTTTAACATTCACTCCGGTAGTGTATAAAGTTTGTGGTGTGGGAGGGGTGGGGTTACGGGTTCGTATCCCGTGCAAGACTTTGCGATGGGAATTACTATGACATCATACGAGCATATTGCGCGCGCTCTTTGCACTGAACTAAGACAGTTAATTATAGTTCACTGTTATTGAGTACGCTAGCTGTTAAATGCCTTCATCACATATTTTATCCAGAGTTACTGGTGATAATTTCACGCGGGCAACGCCGCAGCCGGCCGGCTAGTTAACTATATACAGGAGTTTCATTCTACAGTTCTATCAAGGTGTGGTTTTGTCTATATGAACCCAGGAAATTTTTATTTTATTTTAAAATTTTGTTTTCATAAATAATTTTGACGTGCTGTGACGCAGTTATTTGTAGCTCCGATCTGCTGTTCGGGAGGTTCTAGGGTAAAATTACTTTAAACGCAAATTTGCGAGTCTGACACACGAAAACTGCCTTGGATATGAAATTAGTGCAATTTGGATGACGTTCAAAGGTGTTGAAAACGTATTATGCAGTCCACTATCTCCTGAAGTTTCTCAACAGCATCAGCCCACATATACCATCTCACTAACCTCAAGGTTGGAACACCAAATACGTTTATTTTTCAGCGTAACATTATCCCACCAAAATTCCTTAATGTCACTTACATTCAATTGAAGATTTTTAAAAACATACATGTTATTGATGAACCATCACCAATAGTTGTGCTCGAGGGAAATCAGTCTTAATACTACGTATTTCATTCGATTTCCTTCTTACATGTTAACGACTGTTCTCGGCAAGATGATAACTATATAACCAGCTGCGTTATTTATTTTACTTGAAACCGTAATTGAAATGATCTTTGAAATACGAGTTAATAATTGAAAACTGGCAAACATACGTGTGAAAAATTAATCATAGAATTTTAATACCACTTTTCTTAACGTGAACTGTGTTTGGATTAATTGTATATTAGTGCTTAGATATTTTGTCGTTGTATTTAGAATACATTTTGTTCGTACGTTATCGTGACTTTCCTTTATATTTGCCAGTTTAAATTGTTTCAGTTAGTGATGGTGGCATACGCGTTATAAAAGGTAGAGTACTGTTACAAAATGATATTTTGTAAGTCATTATTAATTTGGTTGCTGTTACAAGTTATTGTTTGGGATGTTTCACTTAGATGGTAGCTACACTGTGGGTTCATTTAGATGTTATTTAGGGCTAAATGACTTTAAGACAGTTATGGTTAAACGGGCATTTACTCTACTACAATGGCAGGTACTCTGAATACAAAGACTTTTACAAAGAATTATATTAATTTAGGAGGGGAGCGCAATATTACTGATTATTAAATTATTATGTTAAGTTGAGAGTTGCTGCCACATAACTAGATCTGACGACCTTACCGAAAGCTGAATTGATGAGGTAGCGGACATCGACGAACGAGCACGCACCCGCCGGGGCTCGACCCACGAGTTCCCGGCAGAGAACTGGATTACTGTTGATCGGATGAGTACTAGTGGACGACAGACGACAGACCTCCTTTACTTGGTAACTGTGCCATATATCGGCGTGCTTGTCCTCAATATTGTGCAACTACGAGGGGGTGAGGTGAGTTGCTGTCTTCGTGGTTTCCCAACTCTGGCCTAGTTGCAGGCCGAACTTCTTTCCTTGTCCGGCTTGCCAGGCAATATCATACCAGTACGAAGTGGTTTTAGAAAAAATTACCTAACTTAGCTCAACGCAATTAAAATACACGCAATAGGCGTAACTCTAACAAACGACCACATGTGGTTCGAGCGTACCTTAAAACTTTGCAATAGGAACGTAGGCCTCGTGTTACGCTAACACAGTAACGCCGTGAAGCAACGTTAACTTTATTGTCTTTTATTATTAGGCTGAAAGTCCTAATTTTGTTTTTAAATTCTACTCCTATTATGGAAAAAAATTTCACGCATCTGTTAACAAGTTAATTTTTAAATACATTATTCATGGATTTTAATAACATTAACATCACTGCGGTTACATATGTCAATTAAAATCTGTGTTCACTAAGAAAAACTACTTAAGGACTCTGCCTAACGTGTAGCTATGGCGCGATCAAGGTTAGGGTTATAACCCTAACCTTGATCGCGCCATAGCTACTTTAAATTATATTCGGTGTCAAACCAACATATGTATGTGCCACCACTGATTATTTTGTTCAGCTCGGCGATGCCCACATAGCTAAGGGATATTTTAGGGAGTTTGAAGAAATAAGTATTTAATTTTCAAAACACCCCAAACATCATCTCATACTTTATTTCCTACATTTTTATTTCTGTATCAATATTTTACTTATCTCAGTGCAGAAAGTGTTTTTCGTCCGAAAGTCATATTATTTTATAAAAATGTCTGAAAATTGCTGAATATAATACGTAAACCCATATCCTTGATCACGCCACGGCAGCACACTTATGTGATAGCTGCAGCAAATTTACTTCCACTTACCTCGTTCCGACTGTTTAGCACATAATATTTCTCATCTTATTTACAAAGTATATTATAGGTCATATTTTTATTTAAACAGAAGTCTTCGAACCACATTTTTCTAATTGCTGTAGTCGATAAAACAAGTAAGCAATACAAGGCGACAACGGTGTGCGTTCATAATCGGTTTTTTACAAGACATTAATCGGTGGCCTTAGAATTTTATTTGGAACAAGTGGGGCGTAATTGAAATAATGCTTTTATTTTACTGTTGTACGAATCAAGTTGTATTTTTTTTTTTTTTAGGTACAGATGTCTGAAAAAGCCATTTTAGTCATTTTTATTTGTCCCTTGCTCACAATAGGCGTACTGTATTTTAAAAAATAACAAAAGAATAGTTTGAAGCGTGTTTCATTTAAATTTGCAGATATATTCAGAACAGGTTTAGCTGTTTTGTGTAAAACCGAACACACGTGACACTTCATCACCGTCCATTCCCTAGACGAGTTCTTATTTCAAGCAGGAGTTACAGTCACCAAATTAACAGTCATGCAAAGTTTTGTTTAAGGCTTTTTATTAATCCATATTCCGTTTTCTGTACTGTTGTCATGCTATATAAAACCACGGAACATTGTTCCTTTATTCCAAAAGTTCGGACACTCCTAGGACAATGGATAATCTAGCCTATACTCGATAAAGACAAACGTAACAAACATGAAATCATACATGACTTGTATGGTCACTACAAATTGACGCGTCGCGTATAAATCACGCTTACGGTATCTATGTGAAACAAGCGTAGCCATATTAGTCTAACATGGAACAATTATCTCTTTTTGCACGCACTCCTGGACTCATGAAAATTATAATGTATGATTAGCAGGGATTGCTCTGAAATAGACACGGTACACTGATGTGTCTTTAGACGGGCAACGAAACTCAGTGTATGTGCATTTTTCAGATTCTAGGAGTAACGAAATTCAACCTAAAATGTAAAAAATAAACGCTTTTAACAGTGACAGATTATCGATGCATAAAGTGATATATTGAATGTGAATTTATGTGAGTAGCAAGTTGAGTATAATAAAGAGATGAGAACAAAAGCGGTCGTATATTTCCATTGCTAGTGTAGGAAAACTATTGATGGTGTACGTAGAGAAAGTATGGCACTGCCTGTTTGAATAAGAGTACGACCGCTGATATTCACATACACTGCAACGCGAGGTGCTCTGATGAACTATGTGTGACGATTTATTGCTAACTAATGTAGATAGTCAAATATTGCACCCTTTCAGTGCAATAACTGCATTGCGGCAATCTTCAGAAACACACGATCTTCCCTACTTTTGTATTTTAATATCCATCATATATATTCAATACAATGCTGCATCAAACAATTTGCAGTAAGATTCCGTTCAGTCACAAAGATCTTTTGATAATGAATATGCATAATTGTTCTAAAGTAATGCCATAAATTCCTGTGGTTTTAGCTAAGTCTAACACCGATTTTTTATTCCAGTGTGTTTTGTATCTTATATATGTCAGTTACGATCACGGAGGTTTTTTTTTTGAGAATCTAAATATCCTTCTTCTTTCAATTTTTTTTTTCGTGATAACGTCCATATGTGTGTAGTTACAAGCCAGTACCAACTGCTCAGATAATCTCCAGGAAGCGTTACGCACTGAATTTTCGGTCTCGGGTAATTCTTCAACAGCAGCACAAGTATTTTACGAATTATTCCACACCACTTTAATCTTTCCTCTCATATTTCGGAGTTATCCTTTCTCCTCAGCGTTTAGTTTCCTCACGACTGGTGATCCAAGAACTCACTGGAGCCAGATCAACCCTGCAATGCACATATATCACGACGACAATCCACTGTCCTCGTTGTGCGGACCAAGTGTTGGAGCCCACCAGCAAGTTTTACACCGACTTAACTCGGTGTTACTGCTACACCTGGGGGAGCACATGGTGTTGTATCTGCGGGGAGGCGAGTTCAAGTGAACAGCTGCGTCCTTCATGTAGGAACTTTACGAGCTAAAAACTTTCTTGCCGGGCAGGTGGTGGCTTTAAACATTTTGGCTTGGGGTGTCTGAAGCAGTTTGCGTCGGAACAGGGAACGACTAAATATTGCAGCAGTTGGCCAAAAGGAGGGAGTGAGGTGTGGCTAAGCGGTGGCTAAGACTACGACACCACCAAGAACGCCTAAGAACGATTTACATCCCTGTTTTAACGTCCCTCCGTTTTTCATAGATATCCGAGGGATCATAAGTTGTCTTGCAATACTAGCAGTGCACAGAGATTTTATCCACAGGATTGTTTGAGTGCGCGGCAGTTAATCTTGTGGAAGGAGAGGGGTGACAAGTATGTCCAGTGGTTGATATGACAACAAACACTTTAAAAAAGGGGGCGATTCGGGGGTCCTCATCGGGAAGAATTTTGATTTGAAAGTGCAAAATGGGCGTTACATAAGCGGGTTTCATACAGTAACTTTGAATATAGTGCTGGTAGGAACAATTATATGTTTATTAGATATACTTTTTATGATTTTCTTTGGGGGGGGGGGAATCCCTTCCCCTTAAATTATATTTAGCAGAGGGGACGTTTCCTCTCATCCCCCTTGTCAGGCACGCCCATGTACATGACAATTCGTACAACGAAGAGAAACTGCATTACAAGTTAGGCCCGAAGGCCAGCATATCCTCCCTCCACCCGCATTGAAACTGTACTCGAACGAGTGAATCAATGCACGGCACAAACCCTCTTCTTTTCTTGCGACTCCTCTTGATGACTTTGTGGCTGTGATAGCATAATTACTAAACACGGCTTTCTGCCGGAGAAACTGCTTGATAGAATAATCAGCTACATTGGTGCAATGAACGTGTGTCCTGGAATGCGCGGGTTTCTCGCTAGAGTGTGGAACTGTTCACCTAGACGGCGGGTTTGACATTACTAGAGTAAGACTTTATAACGACCTTATACTTTTGCACGTTACATCAATTGCACGAGCTAAATCAAACTTTGTACAAATCTCCCTACAGTACCAATCTTAAAGCTGCTACGTTTTGTAATAAGGGCCACATTCCATCTCAGTTTCCAGATCTAGCCACCAATGTTCCAGGCTGAAGAGTAGGGATACGCTCGTTGGATAAATTATTTTAAAACATTACATGTTCGCATTGATAATCGTCATGATCCATGTCAGTCTAGGTGTCCTCCGTTGGTGCGATTGTACACAACGAATAAAGCAGTGCTTTCAAAATTGTTGGGATATATGAGTCGAAGCTCAGGATACACTTTTTTAGGGTTTTTTCAACTTAGTAGTATCACATGGAATGGATATGCGACTCACTTACTAATTATTATTGAAGCTGAGACAAAAACTCATACTTTATCATAAATAGATTACCTTTAAATTTTATCTTATGTTGTAAAAACAAACAATATAACTTTAATGTTCTCTTTGTTTTAAAGTAAGTATCATGTAATGTGTTAGCAGCTATATCAACGTGAGAGAAATTCATCACGTATTGCTTGAATATTATTTTAAGAAGACAGTCATTGGAAACAATAATACGTATTTTAATTATCATTGCAAGGAATTTTTTGCATTCGGATTAAACCCATTTGTCTTCCGTTTGTGTGTGAGCTTAACTGGTCTAGAAATAACCACAGCTACCGCAGTGTGAGACCACGAATTCTACTCTTTTGTTATACATTTTTTCAGCGCGTTTCCAACAGGACAAACAAATGCATTTAGGAAAATATCAAGTATAGCTACTTATCGTGTACCGACCAAACTATTGATTTGAGACAAATAGTTTATTGATGATAAATGTTTCTAGTGATGTTCTAAGTAGTCCTACGTATTTTTTGTTAGGTTAGGTTTGATTAGGTTAGTTTAGGTTACTTTACATTAGTATAGGTAGGTTTAGGTTAGTTTAAGTTAGATTACGTTAGTTTAGGTTAGGTTAAGTTCGGTAACCTAACCTGACCTAATCTTACATTAGGTTAGGTAAAGTTAGGTTACTTAATATAACCTAACCTAATATAACATAAACTAACCTAATTTAACATAAACACCTAATCTAACAAACTGACCTAATCTAACTTAAACTAACCTAATCTGACGGTTATTTATAGACCTACGAAGTACTGACATTCATGTGATACTATTGTCTTTGTTACAATTCACTTAAGTTTTAAGTTTTAAAAAGTTTTCGTTGTGAAATAAAAATTTATTTGACCTTTATTTAAAGCCATACTATGTTTCTTCATTCTCTCGTTTGTGTGTCTTATTTCTAGGTATTAAACGTTAAGCTATATCTAACATATTTAATATGGTAAGTGATTATGAAAATCTATAAAATTGTTAAATGATTAATACGTTATAATTGCGCCAAATTTTACGCTGTAAAACAGTTATTTTTTTACTAAGCTGTATACTTTAAGAAGTCTTGTCAACTTTTCAAAGGGTTAATAGGCTTAAGAAACAAGCTTCTTATTTGTGTGTCTGTCCGTGTGTATGTCTGTGTAAGGGTGTCTTGATGTAAAAGCATGTGTGTGTCCGTACTAAAACATTAAAACCCGTAGACGGAACCAATCAAAACTCAGTGCAAAACGTATTTAGTATGGGAACTTACTAGATTCTTACGTTATTTATAACTGTCAATTGCGTGTATAAATTTCCGAAATGGCGGCCGTCGGAACAACTTTTGATAGCATCCGTTAGATGTATGTGGAACAATTTTTTAGTAATTTAATCAAACTCGAATAGTAATTAAAAAGGTGAATTGACGCTTGTGATTGTTTTTATTCTGTGTTCAAATTTTTTAAATCAAAGTCATTTTGAAAATTTTTGTATATCACAAGAAGTTTCTGAGGAATCACATTTCAGTAATACATCAGTTAAGTCAGTTCACGTTTAGTACATAGTACGGTGACTCGAATTTTATATATTTTGTTCAAACGATGTACATATTTTCTAAATTGCGTTCATTTAAAATTTTTCTATCACACATTATATTTCAGAGACTGTTTCTTTGAAGTCAATCTAACATGGTAAATACGTAACACTTACTGAGTAAAATGACTAGACTTTTAGAAATTTTGTTTGTAGTGTATTTAATTTGTCGAAAAGGCGTCTGATTGAATCTTTCTGATAAGTCGTGATATTTGAGGAAATTATTATTTTTTACAATTTTATGATATTTAGTTTAAATGTAAGTACCTACTTAATAAGGTGTTTGAGAATATATACATGACAGGGTTTGTAATATCTCACATGAAAGTCAATATACCTTCGTAGCACTGCATTTATTGATATGGATTGCCAGTTATTCCGTTACGAAAATTGTAAAAACGTTGAATAAATCTAATGAGCACAAATCTAATGGGTTGTAATAAGATTATAAATGTTGATAACTGTATCATAGTGCACGTGTAAACGTCCAAGACATGTGTAGTTATAATTCATTTAAATGGTATTATGTGAGCGGCTCTGCCGTTAATATATGCATGTAATAAGATTTTTTGTTTTCGTCTTGACTTAAAAATTTAAGCATGGAAGCTATCTTATTGCTAGGTTGCACTCTTTGAATCGAACCCCTTTTTTCTACTACAGAAACTTTTCTTGTGCCCGTGAAATTTTTTGTTACAGTGCAATTTGCGTATATAAATGGGAAGTTGTAATTATAAATTTAAATCAATAGCCTCCATTTCTATAATACGAAATTTAACTGCTATAGGCTATGTCCCCGTACAACGTTTTAAAATTTTTACGTTTAACTCTTAAAACCAGTTTAATCCATGCAGTTAAAAATAAACTATTTTTTATTGTAAACTTAACAGTTTACTCTACAGAAAAGCAATTCATTAATTTAGAAACTTATAATTTTAAACTGCAACTAACTTTTTCAGCAACCATTATGTTGGGAAACAATGAAAATCAAATCTTATCCTGTGGAAGTACTATCTAAATACTGGCTTTCGAGAACGTTACCATTGCTAATGTGTGACGTCGTTTTCAGCTATCCTTAAAATTCGTCTGATCTTTGGTGGGAAAGAGATATAGTTAAACTCGTTAAAATATAGTGCAAACGAATAAACGTTCATTTAATATGTTAGTAAACCATCTTATACAGTTTTACACTTAATTAATTACTGATTTTAGGTAGGATTTCTGAACATAACATTTAGGGACTCAGCTTCCTGTTAAGATCTGTATTTTATTTAAAAATGTTGGTATTGCAACTTAACTAATAAGCTTGCAAGGAAAGACAATAATTTAGCGTAAATATACCTTGATATTGAGCTCAGAAAACGTTTGATATTAAATACGTTATGAGCATATTTAAAGAGCTTACTTTTTTCAACGTGGGTGCAAATTAACCATAAAATTTAAAATCAGTCTCATAGATCTAGAATTACGAAATTACACCTGAGTTAACGTACTATAATGTAAACAAATTTTCAAAACTATTTTAACAAACAGTTGTTTACTAAAAAGTTTATTTCTTAAACTGTGGGTAAACCTGTCAATAAACACAGTGGGAGTAATGATGATGTGAAAATCGACATTGATGTTATGTTTCTGTCAATGTAAAGTCTTAAACTATTTGACATTAACGAGAGTAATTATTAACAGATCTTACAAATAAAAAATATAGTAGGTTTATTATTTTATTTAATAAAAATTATATTTAAATGTTGACTTTCATGGTAACATAATTCATGCTGTATTTACTTTAAATACAAACTAATAACAACTTTTCAAATAACGTACTTATTTATCAACATATATGTTAACACATTTTATTCTATCTTATCATGTATTTATAATCATGCAGAATATAAGTTATATTCACTAGTGTTAATGTAAAGCATTAATACATTTAATTCTAACATTCTAACTCATCACGTATTTATAATTATGCAGCATACACAAACTTGTACGTGTTGTATAGTAGGTTACTTGTATCACATCAAAAGCGATGTAATTAATGTTGAGATTTTTTAGTAAAGGTAGCTTCGTTTAAATACTTGAGACTGAAATACCGCCGTGTACGAGGTTTTATCAGTGGTTAGTAAAACTCAGAAAATTAGGCGTATACTAATTACAGGGTATAAGTAGCATGGTGTATAACAGTAGACGTTTACCTCCACCTCTCATCTACCGAGCCTTCACGGTCTTCTTCTCTTCTACGCCAACAACAGCTAGCAGCGGCAGCGGCGAAAGGTTATCAGAATCTCAGTAAAATTTATTGGCTCCCAGTGTTCCCAGCAATATTTAACCCACAGGGTAGAAAATATATCATCCTCGTTCGCACGTCTTTCAACACCATAGATATTGCCTTCTCCCTTCTTTTTCAAGGCCTCAAAAGCGTTGACAGTAGGTGTTTCTGTGGGCGTAATTCATGTGCATCACATCTTCATCGTCATGTTTGATTATAATGTATTTTTTTTAACTACAGAAAGCAATACGTTACGATAAAATGTAATTTGTTGGTATGTATGATCGTGTCATTTCGTTACAGTGCAAATAAGCATTTTTTACTCTGTGATTTCATGTTATACATTTAAAAACTTTCTATAGTTTATTAATACGAGTATTTCAGGTTTGGCGTGGTTTTACGAAACTAAACGTATTTGGTGCAATCAAAATGTTAGTTTGACGGTAAATGAGAGTATACATAAAATGATAGTGGATGTATAATAATATTGAGTGCTGATTAATACTAATAATACAATTACAGGTTCATCCTTTACTCCTGGACTGTAAGCCGTGATAGTAAATTACAATTATGTACTTATTTAGAGTAGTTAAAGATTTTCTGCTTATAGCTACTTATCAAGCCACACCTTTTTGCAACTGCCACTCAAACAATTTTTTAAGATATTTCTAGGGACTGCTGTTCCACTGAGTAGCAGCTAGTGGGCAAATATGCGGGGCTTGAGTGTACATAGTACAATGGATTCTAGCCTTAAGGTCATTTTATTCGCGAAATTTTCCAGTCCGTAGTTATTACAAGTTGCTGTGCAGCTTTTAGGTGGTGTGGACTTTTTTCTATCTCAGTATTATTATTGGTTAAACGAATGGGTTGTTCGTTACCAACAATTCCGTTTGACTTACGAAATTCGCCACAGGCATACTTTGCTATTTTTCATTACCTGAACACCCTACATTCGCGTGGACGGTACGGCAACACACAAATAATGTGGCTTTATGAGAATCCCAAGGGCGAGTACGTAAACTTACGTACGAATATAAAGGTTGCAAGATTGCAAACGTGGACCAGGTCGTAGGAACACAAAGACAGATACTATGCCGAGGTGAAAACACCGGGGAACAGGGAGGCGTAAGAGATATACACTAAATCAGCTATTCTATTCTGTGTGCGTGAAGCGATATTTCCACGTTGGCGGCGCGGCGGAGAGAGTTGTTAGCTGGCCTCACTGCTGACGTTGCTAAACGAGAGTAGAAGCATGGCGTGCAGAGGTAGGCTGTGGGAATTAGGGCTGTAGTACGCCAGTAATCAACTTTACCGCAGATAGATTAACTTTATTTTTCGAAAGAAAGGCCATACAATTCGGCTGCGTTGTTGCAATAGCGATACACTCTACGGTATATAAGCTGAAACATTGAAGAAGGAACAGATGCAGTGTTCAAAAACTTACTTGAAATACTTACGGAGTTAAATCCTTGTGGAAAATCGTGACAAATTTGAGTTACATCTTACGACAAAGCTGAGCTCGTAAGTGATATTGTTTTTTTTAAGCAACCGTAAACAGGCGTTACTTTGACCAATTTTAGCGTTACTTGCACTGTTCAAAATGTTAATTTTGGAGTCAATTAGAAAATATAAATTATATAATATAATCGGAGACAAATGTTTGAAATATTTTGATCAATGTAATTTAACTTTTGAAACATTCTTCACTAAACAACATAGACACCAACATTTTGAGAGGACAATGTTACCTTACAAGGTTAAAGTAACCTCGGCTTACGGTATCGGAAACGGCGTTGTATAACTCCAACTTATTTTTTTAAACATCTTTTAGTGTCATTCTAAATATTCACCATACGAAACAAGAAATGTTAAAAAAGTTAGCCGACTTATAATATAGAGGTGACTACCTCGCTACTGACATACTTGTTTGCGTATTTGAAATAAATGGTGGGTTGTGGCCGTTTGCATTAGGAGCACGTTTTATCTTAAGTTAGATCGACTGCCGTGAAGACCTCATCAAAACACGTGAAATTTTTTTTAAAAACTCTTACAATAGGAGTGCGTGATTTAAGTAGAATACTGGACGTTCTGCAACGGCGTACATCCACGATTATTAGCATACATTTTCTCGTATTGTGTAGATTTCGAAAGTATTAATTAAAAATGTCTTCTTCAGTTCCATTTACGATACGTTGCAAAACAAAAAGCCAACTGTGAACTCGAATTCAAAGGTGGTCATTTCCGTTACAAGTCAAACTAGTCTGTCAGTTACAATACGTAGTTGTCACTATGTAATCTAAGGTATTGCCTTCCTGAAGAGTTTCTTAACTTCATGTGTATAATGAACGTAGATAAATGTGGTTTTAATTTGTCTACGTTATATTTAACGCACGGAATGCTCTCCTTTACATCTGAGGTCAGACGATTTATTTTATGTGTCAATAAATACGACGACACACTTTTGCACCTGCAACGTTTATGGAAATCTGTATTTAGATAGTACTTCCACAAGATTTTGATTTTCATTTTTCCCTAGTAAAACGGTTGCTGGAAATAAAAAGTTCCAGTATAAATTTTCCCTTTTAAGTTACTGACCTAATTAATTTCTTTCATGTAGAGTACAATCTTTGGTTTATTATTAAAACTAATTTATGTGTAACTGCATTGATAAAAAAAATTAAAGTAAAACATAAATATCCAGAAATGCTATACGGGGACATAAATCATTGAAATTTCGTATGAAAAGAATAAACGCTGATTTTGAATTATGATTTCTAAATACATCTTCTCATGTATATATGGAAAATGTAATTTTTACAAAATGTATTTCTCAGCTCACAAATAGTTGCTGCAGTAGGGCATAAAAGGCTCTTCTAGGCAATGAGTGCAATATAGAACGGTAGTAGTTTTAAGCTCAAACGTTGTAAATAAACTTCGACCACATTAATTGTACGGCTTTATACCGTGGTCGTAATCTTGCCGTAAAACGGGTGCACTATTTAGTCGAATCTGAATGCGAAAGTTTCTGAATTCGAAGTTTAACTGGTTACATTTTAAAATAATTTCTCTGACAGCATACAAGCTTATGACACGCTTAACTTTAACTTAGATTTCAACCGCATAGTAAACACTGGATCATGAGACTTGATGCAAGCCAGAATGAAGCTTGCGCGGAGCTTTCCTTTCACGTAAGTGTGACTCCTATAGTAAGTTTACTCATGTCGGAATCATACTTGGGGTCAGCTTGTTTTTCATTTGAATTCGATTTATATAATATTTTCGCTTAACAGACTTGCTCCAAACTTGAATGAAGCTAGTGGCAACTTTATTGAACTTCACTTGAGTTCGAGTAGTAGATCAAGCTTCCTCACCAGACACGCTGGAAGTTTGAATCAAGCTTTCATTAAAATTGTATTTGACTTGCTCAATAAGCTTGATCATGAAACTTGTTGCAATCAAGAATCAAGCTAACAGAAAACTTGCAGTTCACTAGAATTTTAGTAGCGAAGCAAGAGTTCTTGTTTTGCGTTACTTGCTGTTTACGTGAAACAAATTCTTGGTAAGCTTGCATTTCCTTTGAACTGGACACAGCAATATTGTCCATGATATTTACTTTAAGTGTTAATTGAGCTTGTTCTAGAATATTTTAACTTGATTTTTATAAAATTCTTTAAATAAACAACCACATTACTAAAGAAGATCATTACATCTGTCAATTTTATATAAAATTAATGAAATACGTTTTCATAGGATCTGCTGGAAAGATATATACTGCGTAAGGTGTGAATAACTACTTCACGCACATTTAACCATTAATTGTAAAAGTGCTGCGCACGTCTATCTTAAACACAGATAGCAAAAACCGTCGTCTTGTTTTGCCTGTTACACGTAACAGGCTTTAAATGTAGAAATTAAGTAAGCATTATTAATTAATCCACCTTACCTTAGCAAGGACTAATACTCAAAACATTTCTTTTAAGAAAATCTTATGCCACGAAAGTAATCTTTCGGAGGTATTGTGTTTATTGCACATGAAAATAAGAGAAAATATAAAGAAAAAATGTATTTTCAGTTTAAAAATAATTTTATCCTTAATAGTTGTTGCAATAGGATATGTAGATCTACATAAGAAGTAGTATGTCGCGACGTTTCTTAGGTGTTGGTCCGAAGTCCGAAAAACCAGACAAATATCGATGTTTGTATAACTTAGCGTCTCAACATGTGTGCAATACAAGAAGTGAACTGAAAGAGCTACAGAGAATAGGTCAGAAATAACAGTAAAGCTATTTTGGAAATGAAGAAGTTTTGCGAGCATCTTTAAACTTACACTCTGATATTGATCTTAATCTCTTAATAGGGTTGACATGACAAAAAGTTTAGTAACTTTTCGTTTGAGGCGAAATGGGATGACGTCGTGAGTGAGGCGAGGGGGAGGTGCAAATTACAAGAAGTGACGTAGTGAGACACAGCGAATTTTTCTTGTTACATAGACTACACGCATAACGAAGACATCGTTCGCATACAAATTACTTTATAAAACAACTAAAAAACGTATTTCTAACTTTTATCACTGCACCAGTAAAAAATGCTGTTGAAGGTCTTTCGTTTGGAATGTTGTAGTGCCGTGGCTAGATTTACAATTATATTTAAAAGGTTCAAATAACTTACGAAACTGTTAATGTAGTGAAAGTTTGGTTACACGCGGTTAAATTTTTTAGTTCCTCAGAATAAGAACTAGTACACCACTCATATAAAACCGATTACGTACAATTTTGTATATCGTACAATTTACTCGTCTAAATGCAGCGTTGTGGTGTAGAGAAAAATTATATTGACAAATTCGTTGAGTAAATTTAGCGCGGAAAGATGTGCACCGGCATTACAACTTTTGAAATAAAATCAGCAGTATGTAACAATATAACCTCTAGCATTAGTATTATGTTCTGGTTGGTGACATACAAGATAATATGTATTAAAAATAGTCATTTAAATTATCATGTAAACATTGTGCGTTCTTAAAAAAAGATTTTCAGTAGTGTAAAGTTCAGTAAAACGTAAGTCTGAAAATCTCTGAAATAAAGTAAGATACAGTTTCTAAGTCAGTTCACAAAGCCTTGATGTATTGTTCTCTTTTCACCTGTGGAGTTAAATATGAAAACATTTAAAACGTGATACAATTATCGCTTACTACAATGTGTAACAAACGTTCTTAGTCATATTTTTTACTATCACGGACTCAATATAAATATTTTAGTAAACTGTTTTGGTTATCCACAAATACAGTTATCGGTATAAAATATATGTACAAATGTATCGTCATTTATATAAGCAAATTCATTGAATCTAAAAAATTATGTTTCTTGTAAATGTTTCTAAAGTGTTTTAAATAAACTGCAAGTTTTTAATGTAGAAAGGAGATTACTTAAGGGAAACACTAACAATTAAGTATGTTTTAATCGTGAAAAATACCTTATTATATAATTCGTACAAGGCATTTTCAATAGCACAACTACTGAACAATACATCCTCAAAGATTTCTCTATAATTGTTTACGTCTGCCAAATATTTTACGTAGTCTTATTCGTTCAAGTGATTTCCTAAGGGCTTAAATAGTTAACAAGTTAATTAATAAACATATGTTATTTATTGTAGAATGTTTTATGCAAAATAATATCCGCGTACTGTATTTTTCAGGTGTTGAAGACTTTAGCATGTCTAAACAGCGTTTTTGCGTCGAACGATATCACACTTTATCCAGCCAACACTTGCTGGTTTATCGATTGCTCTTTTAATGCAATGAACTGCACAAATATAGGCGTCATTTCAGAAAGTAACATGACATGAATTAATACCAATTTTTGTTTAAGTGCTTCACATATTTCTTCAGAATATTGTTTTTAACGAGGGAAATTCGACAGTTGGTCAATTCAACATATACGTACTTCATTGCTTAGGAATATATTTAAAAATGTTGTCTAAGCAATTATGTTAAGTTAATTTGAAATATATGTTGCGTTACTATTTGTACAGTGTAAATCAATTAATTTTGTCAAACATAGTAATTCACTGTCATAAAAGTAAACACAACTTCTTCTGGCAGGTATATAGTAGTATAGCACTCACTAAAGGAATGCGCCTCATTGGTGTTGATGTACTATACGAAATAGTAGGTGAATACAAAATATATGATGTCATCTTATTATTTATCTCGCTAAATAGGTTCATTTATTTCAGCTCATCGAAAACTTTCGTAAGCCTAACTAACAACAGAACTAACTATCCGCAATTTCATTACTAAAAGCTAAATAATTCTGTGAAATTGATTCTTAAGTTGAATATAGTACATTTTTCCAGTATTTAAGAATCAAACGAAGTCAGTCAGGTTCTATCCAATCAAACCCACTTCAAATATTCTTCATCTCGATGAGGCAGTCAACGTAAACAAACATGATAACTCTGAGTACAGTATTAGAAAACGAAAATAGAAATTATAATTTCATTATTTTTGCCCATACAGGTGCGAGTGGGAGGAAAATATATTTTAAAGGTACCAAAGAAAGTTTGGTAAGAGGGTTTTCCTTATTTTATTTTCCTCCGCTGCTCTTTTATTCCTTCCCCGTAGTAAATAACTCACTAACAGACAAACAACTTCTTCCGTTTTTCTCTCGCTTCGCCTCTGCTCGATTTTCCCGTTTCAGTTGTACTTCGTTACCTTCCTCTGATGTTCGCATGCACAGCACGTTTACCGGAGTGATAACTTTGGTAATTAGCTCGTGCTTGGCCCTGACTAAAACACAAATCTGCTAGAGATTTCACCATGGAGAATACGACCATCCTGTACATCATCACACAGTGTTAGAGCCGAGATGCTTATACAGAAAAACTACCAACATTTTGAGTAAATAAAACATCATAAACGCCATAGCGGGATTAGTGGAAGGTACAAGTTACATATCAAATTATTTTGGGTTACGTCTTAGGTAACAAAGATTAATCACGAAGTAAATACGGGGTAAAGAGAGAAAGTGCGAACTTCACCACAACCACTTTTAAAGTCCGTCGCGGAGAGGTGTTTAGTTTTTTACAAATTCAAATGTTGAATTAACATGGCTTATGCCAAATAATCCTCGGAGCTTGTAATATTTAATCTGTCACTGTGGATTGAGAAATTTTGCAATAACAGTAATAATAATATTGAATTAATCATAATGATAATGATAATAATTAAAAAAACAATTATGATTTGAGAGCATTTGTATTCTTTATTTATTTTTCGTTTACGATGCATTTTTGCTTCTCAATACACTGACACTTCAAGACTAATAGACATCATTATTTTTATTTCTTACCTTTCATTATATTAATATTATTGAAGTTATCACCCATATATACCCTCTACATAAAATTACTACAGATATGTATATGCGACTGTTCTGTTCGTAACAAGATTCACAAAACAAGATTTAAGTACTTATTATTTTTTGTTTCTGATTTAAAGTTAATGACAAATGTCTTAGAATTTATTTAAAAAAAACATATTTATTTCCATTAAAGTTTAGTTTTTTTTCTACTTTTGCTATGAAAGAGACATAAAATATTTTGTTGAAAGCTTTTCATATGAATATTTTTTTTTCAGTTAAAATATGTAATCTTACACTCACGAAAAGTTTACTTTTAAAGTTATTGGATGCATGAAAAAAAAAAGACAAATTGTTGAACTACACGTGGCGCCTTTTAGAGTTGCTAATGTAGTTACTTGCTTGAAGTTACGTGTTCTGACAACGACATTCTGCATTTGTGAGGCGTTTGTGAGGAATTCATAAGTTCAAGCACACCTTCAGAACGACTGCTTCACAACATGTGTTTTATGTGATTTCATAATCGAGAAATGGAATAAAAATAAGAACTTTACTTAATGACTTGATGTACTTATGTTACTGATTTGACCAATCAGTAGCTGTCTAGAGTGAAACTATGTTTTGTATCGAAATTATATAATATAAGGTACTTATTTGGTATACTCTTAAGAGTAAATATATAACACATATGGGTGTAATGAGAAATGTCTGTTATGGCAGGAGGTTAGAGAAACGTACTAATGAAGAATAACTAGTTTGCAATGGGGCCGAGGAAGTATTTTTTTGAAATTTGCAGTACGGTGGCGTCTGTTTGAATATCGACCAGTTGATTATGTTTACCATAGTGATGTTATGAACGAGATTGCAACTAACATATTATACGACATTCATAATACTACGAAAATCTTTATCTGTAGCCATTATAAATGTATGACCATTAATACTATAATTATTTGTCTTTCAAGGTACGGTGTTAATATCATAAGCCAACGTCGGACACATGTTTTACTTTCAGAGGATTAATTAATTGAAAAGCAGATTTCGTACTATTCAGCCACCATCAAACAACCAGAATGTTAGAAGGTATGGTTTGGATAAACTTCCAAAGTCTGCTCCTAGCGCCAAATTAAAGCAATTAGGTTATGTTCAGACTACCCCAATTAAGTCTTCCTTAACGTGGTTTATACCTACTTGTGGAAATCTATTTTCGTATTATTTTCGAACTCCAATTGCTTCTCACCCTTTCTTGCATTCCTCTCAGTTCACCCAAAGGCTACACAATACGACTATTATCTTCAGTTGCTCTAATGCTCTTCGATACCTATTTGAGTAAACCTCAGTTCAATGCTTAAAGAAAATGCAAACTTCTTGATGCAATGAACATCATATGATACTGGAACCGTAGGTTCAACATCCACCGAGAACCATATTAATTAAACTCGACCAACAGCTACATACTTAATCAAAACCAAGCTCTTATATGCACGCCGCTATACGACTATAACGAGGAAACTAGGACCTCATAACTGAAATAGGGAAAACGAATCCGAAGTTTCCCATCTCCGTCAGACAACTTACTAACGGAAAATATACGTTACAAGGAAATAACAATGAAACAAAATTTAATCCGTCTATATTAACACATAACATTTTAAAAGTTACTTTTATTATTAATATTAACAGTAATATTTTGATATAATACACTTTGTATTATGAACATGGCAATTCTTAAACGTCTCTCTCCATTGTTCATGATGCGGGTTATGACGTGGGTATTGGAAGGTGTAAGAAGACGTGAAGACTTGGTTTATTAGGTAAAAATAACGTTCTCGTTGTTTAACATAAGAGTTAGGAGTCGGGTTAAATGCTGCCTGAAGAACCTCAACTTTCTTTAGTTTTCAATATGGCAGATGCCTATCATCCCCTTTCATCACTAAACCACATCCCCCCTCCACCTAGCAAGGAAACTATTGCCAGGCTCCATCTATACATTTTTATAATCAGTGACAATCATAAATCATTTTGTTTACGTTTCAATGGCAGTGAACAACTTTTTCACGTATTAATATGGTGCATGGCCTCTCCCCTTTTACCATCCAAGACCTCACGCCCATCGACGTAGAACATACGTCACGCTCCATCTCTAGGGCTGTTATGAGAAAATACGGACTTGAGGGTGGGTTTAATAATGGCTGTCTTAATACTAGATATTGTTTACCATTTATAATTGAATGTAAAGGCAAGTTTTAAAAACTACTTAGTTGAAAATTTGAAGCAACATAATTAACAATAAATAAATTACGAAATTTTTGGAAATAAATACTGATTTAGAAATGTTCACTTCTCGTTGATTTTTCGAGCAAAATGAAAATGCATTAGCTTTTGTATAATATGCATGTCTTCTTATTTTAGTTGCAGTACTTGAATCGTTTGTATTAAATATTTACGAATGTGATGTTTTATTGAATAATATTACTCGTAATATTAATACAATTATTTGAATGCAGGTGTAAATAATTCATTATGATTTAAAAATTTCTCAGCAATAAAGTCCGAATTCGTAGAAATATTAAAAAGATAAATCACTTTAGTTGTTTAAAAAATATACAGTTATTGTTAAGTGCTTGCCAGTTTGTGATAGCTATGAGACTCATAGAGTTATTTATATCGTTTCGTGTAAAGTCTAACGTGGCAAGTTATTTCACTATGGTTGTGTGATTGTTGGAGTATATCTAGCCTTCCTTTCACCCGTATTCAATTATCATATGCTTATTAAGTTGGCGTCCACTATAGGCTAATTTCCTATTTGAGAGAAAAATCACAATTCTACTAACTTTTCATGAAAGGGAAAAAACTCTTCTAGCTCATTGTTTCATCAGTCAATATTGATTGGACTACAAATGCCCCTTATTACAATTACAAATTAAACTATATAAAGTACTAAACGGTTTAACTTTTATGTAATTAAGTTTTGCATTAGGTGAAATCATTTGTAATTTCTAATTAGATTATAATACCTTTGCCATTTTGATATGGTGGATAAATTTTTTATCTTATTATGTCATATATATGAAAGGATTCAACCGTAATCGAAGTAGAAAATTATTATTTAATTTTATGAGTGTTGGTGCAAAAGTTTTAAATTAAATTTACTGCAATAATTAATTACGGATTTTAACTGTATTATAATTTGAAGAAAAAAAAACTCGTTTGTAAGATGAAATAAATTTTAACAAAAAGGCATTTAAAAATTAAATAATTAAAAAGTTAATAATTTAAAATTTGCTAATGTATTTCCAAATGGTACTGCTCTTAAATTCTCAGAAAATTATACAAAACTCTAGCAACACAATTTTGGAAAGACAAGTTTTCTTTCGTTCTCTTTAAAAACATATAAAAAAAAATACATTTTTAATGGATTTAAAATGATATATTTCTGTTGCATTTTATATCATGTTGTTTTCTGTAGTTTAATTTGTTCAAGTCATCTGTAAGAATTATTTTAATGAAAGAATTTTCCCAACATATTCTTTATTTTAATGTTTTAAGCAATGACTTTCATAATGTGCATTTAACTGTGACCAAACACTTAAGATATTGTCATTAATGTGTCTCTTTCAGATTTTTTCTCGAAGTTGTTACAGTTACACTTTTTGTTTATTGTTCAACACAGTGAAAATTTAAAAAAATATTAACAATAAATTGAAAGAAAAAGAACGTATGGAGACTTAATTTATACTGGTATTCTTGTCGTTTGGTTTTAAGTGCTTTACACAACTTTCGCTACTTTTTTTCAACATATATTAGCTGATTTTACTATGTTCTCATTTTTATTTTCGATAACCATACAGCTAAATAGCAGAGGATGAGCTATAAGGTAAAGTAATTTGTATGTACTACAACAATAAAAATATTTTAAACAAGTGTTTTTATTGTACATGTAATGTCAGCAAACTTGGTGTAGGCAGTGTATGTATTTCTTGGCCGAATAATAACCACAAAACCTCACAAAAATATATTGCAAGTCTTACAACAGATTTTTTTAAATATTAAAAAGACTATATGAATGCATAAAAGTACTTAAAGAAAGACATGTATGATTATGTATGCAGGCATTAAATTTAATATTTTCCCTTAGTTTTCATATTTTATTTATGTAAATATGGTACATTCCAGAAATATACGTTAGTACTACTAAATGAGTTTTTTTTTTATGTCAACATGCAGTACAAATTTTTTGCCCAACGAAGTGGAAATACGGTAGCTGTACCGCAACAAAATTGAAGTTATGAAAACTTAATGCCGTGTATTTAGTAATTTTTTAATCTATAGTAACAAAATTATACGTCACTGCGGAGAATTACTGTACCTGGCTTCGATTTCCGATTCGTTTAACCATTTTTTGGTTTTTCGCTGTTTTCTGCTATCACTATAAGCGAATACTGGGTGTGGTGCGTTAAAACTGGCTCTCGCCGTTCGTTATTCTCTTAGGCGTGGCGACCAACGAGGCGTTCAAATATATTTAATTTACATAAACCGCACTATTCTACTACCTGCCTAACTACCTTTAAGTCTAAGTTATTATTTTATAACTGAGTGTAAAATATTTCTTTAACATTAGGTCAACCCACTTAAACCAAAATTGTTTTGTTTTATTTTTTTAATACGACGTACATCCACTTACTTTAAAGTGTACACCAATCATGAAGTAAGAAAATGTTTTTTTTTTTTTATTTGACGTCAATAAAAGTCGAGGGCAGTAACTGTAGGTTATTCCAGATTTCTTTGAAGGGACCAAAGTTGCTGCAGAACAGCAGCGCGCGTCCACAGAACAGTGAGGAAGCTGGCTGGCTCAGTGCCGGGAGGGATAGGATAGGTCGAGCAGCAGGAAGAGCTGTGTGGGAAGGGGGGTGAAGGGGTAGAACAATGGCGGGGAGATTAAAACTGGAGCAGGCGCGAGCTTGTTCGGTGCCCGTGCAATATTAAACAACATCCTGCTTTATTAGAGTGTGGCCTGGGAGCCGAGCTCTGCCACTAGGGTAGGGAGGTTGGATTGGTTGAGGGAGTGGGTGGTGGGTGCGCAAGCGTGAACTAGCGAAACTAGAAGGGGTGGGAGAAAAACAATGCCAGCAGAAGCGAGCGAGCTGGTGGCTGGTAGGATGGTTAATAAACGAAACCGTTCAGCGTGGAAGTCTTCGACAACGACGTAACGGTTCCGTCGTGGCCTTTTGCCGTTCGCATGCACGTATTCAACTCATGCTGTTCTCGTGTCTCTAGACATTTGTCTGGGCTTCATGTCAAGAGTCGCTGCATCATTTAACTAACATAATAATTTTAACGACAACACAGCAGTGGTTCTGGTTGCTTCAGGACTCTTATCTTCCTTCATCGACCGGTCTGGCACTACAGAGGAATGTGTTTGCTCAACACACACAGGACGAACTTTATATTAGTTTACCTACCAGCTACAAGAAATATCTTCAGCTATTAACTTTGGAAGATTGTTACATTTTCCTCTTGTGTTTACTTTCTGGCCAACCTTAGTTCAACTCTACCCTGAATTTTATTTACCCGTTTTTATAAACACTTGTAAGGTGGAGGTTGAAATAAGGCTCAATGTAACAATACCGTTCAGAAATATTTTGTCTCAGCGGGTTGCATATCCATAAAAGTAAATGAAAACTGTCTTTCTAATACATCTCTTTTTTTATCACATATAGAATCTTTACTGGATAGTTGACTATAGTCAATTACATTCCATATTACCGCTTAGTAAATTTCTGATTAGTTTTTATAGTCACGTTTGAAGTTTTTCTGTCCTTTGACTGTGCTGTGGGAATGTGGGGTCTGGTAATTTCAACAGGAACGGTATCCCTTACGCGAGGCGCTCTGACTACTCACAGGAAGCGGCCTGATACTGCAGGTAAGTCACCCTTACTGCAAGATAAACACTTTTTCTCTTGGCAAAGAGGGCCGTTGGTTGGTTAATCGTGTACCCATGACGTCGGCCGCGCCTGGGGTTACCGACCGGAAGTTTGCTGACCTATACAGCTGGGTTCGCGCTAGGGCGTTGACGGACGCAATGTTTGGAGAGTTGTACGGGGTCTGTTGCCGAGCCGAGACGTGTTGTCGGGACCGGAGGCCAGACAAGAACCTCGGAAGAGTAGAAATGTAGTATCAGGTCATGGGGTATTTGCCTAGGAAGGGCAACTCCCTCCTAGTGGCTAGTGTATCGACGAGGTATGATTAAGAGGAAGGGTCGGCGTCCAGGAATAAAGCCTGTTACTGAGGGCTTTTAGTAGCAGATAATTGTACTCTCTGGCTGGATAACCAACACCGGATTAACTGGAGTATACCTTATATCGCCTGTTATTTCAGTGTAATTTCAATCGGGAAATAGCGCAAGTTTTTTTACAAGATTTTTTTAATGCGAGGCTTGAAATGAACATACCCACACACACGCACACATGCACTAGTTAAAAATAAATTGTAATAGAACGATTTAATGAAATAATGTTAACGTTTATTGTAACGAAGACCTATAAGACTGTTTCCAATTCTGTAGTAGTATTATAATACCGATTGTTTTCAAGTGTTTAGTAGCTAAGCTTGAGTTTTTTATGTTTGAATCTGTCAACTTAAATAAATAATTCTTTATGTCCGACTTTTGTCTGCTTCTCAAACTGTTGTGATAACCTTTATAAATTATTTTGTTTACTATATTTAAATATTCGTTTACGATATAATTCTCAGGCGATTTAATACATTTTCTGCAGTAACAGCTCTGTGACCGCCAGCTTACTCAATTGTCAGTTTAGTGTTAAGATATCTTATATATATTTATTCAGGTTCTCTAACTTAAGGAAACACATACGTCTATTTGTCTGAGTCTATAATCATGCCGTGTATGCTGTATCTCTTACATAAAGCAGCAAATAAGCGAGTCGTTGCTCGTTTTCTACTGCCCCCGTAATGTTTAAATGTCTGGTGTAGAGATCCTGTTGCACTCCAGAAATTATTTACTATGTATCAGAATTTTACAAACACGCACACACACACAGAATTATATACTCATATATATATATATATATACACATATACATATATAGTCCCCATACGTCTTCACAGCACGAGGTTTTTTTATGGAATTTAAGACTTAAAGTAGAAGGACACGAAGATTTTAAATGGACGTTATGATTAAGAAACAAACCGAATTCCGATTACTATAGTGAAGCCTATCCCATGAACATACGCAAACGTCTTGCAGCTATACCGGTAATGTTTTCTGTTGTCTGTTAAACAGTACAGTTTGATTCGCAGTGTTTTTTTACATAGTTTCAGTTCGCTTTCATTTGAGACGGCCTCCGTCGCGAAGTCGGTTAACCGCCGGTCTACGGTGCGAAAGATCCTGAATTCGAATCCCGGCTCGGACATGGATGTTGTGTTGTCTGTTTAACTTACTTTACTCTCGTCGGCTCTTAAGACCTCGTTATTAAAAGGCCATAACTACCTCTCACTTCACTTCACTTGCATTTGCTCCTTCAATAAGCTATTTCATTAGTTGACAAAATACTACATTAATTTTATTAAAAATTGGCATACTAACTGTCAAAAAAGTGCACGGGTTTGTGTAAAAGATTGTATTTCGTCATGCAGAAGGATTTGTAACAGCGTCTACGAAAATAATAATAATAATAATATGGCATTTTTTTTACAAAAATGCTAAACATTGCTAAACTACAAATAATACACATGTACGAAGAAGTGCTCCTTGTTATTCACCGAGTAAAAATTATAAACGTGATCATTCCGTGTTAATTTTGGTCTATGTTGATGAAGGCAAGAAATTTGAGTAATGAAGTGAAGTGAAGACATTTTGGTCAGCACACAGCATCGAGGTTTTTAGCACTGGCGAGGGTGACATGATGTGAGTGTGGAGCAGCGCCAGAATGAATGGGCGGGGAAAACGGGAGATCACCGAGAAAATTTTCCGACCAGTTCCGTCGTCCGGCATTATTCCAACATTTGAAAATCCGGGGACCAACCCCGCCGGGAATCGAAACCGAATCGCCTAGGTGAGAGGTGAGAGGTGTGACCCTGTCCCGCTGTACACAGCGGAACCCTTTTAAGGGCTTGATCCCGAGTTTTTTTCAGACTGGTGCCAATAACTCAAATATTTTTTTACCAAAAGTTTTGAAAAAATTAGAGTCAGTGTGCAATCACACGATGCACAATACTGTGGACGCATTTTTTCTAAATAGTGTACCATTATTCGCCAGAAAAAAAAAACTTCATTTTTGTTTATTTTCGCGACGAAAAACGTGATTCTTTGGGAAATGAAATCTAAAAAACCGTTCAGTATAATTCTACAAAAAAATTCAGCTACAAATTATAACATACAAGTGTCAAAACTGTGCAGCAAAATTTTGATATGAGTATTAGGTAGCAATAAAAAATATTTTCGAAATCACTGCAAAACTCCGTAACAAGGCCTTGTAATGAACAATAACTTAAAAAAAAAAAAAAAAAAAATCAGTTACAGACAACCTTAATTAACTGTCAACATTTTATAACCCGTGAGTACAGAATTGCGTTTAACATAAGGAAGACTGCGCCATTTATTATTCAAGGTTTTTAATTGGTTGTAGCGGAAGTAAACATTGCGAGAGAAGGTAATCAAAAGGTGCGCAGACAAACGACGTCCACTGGACTGATGTTCAGTAGCATGAGAGAGCAGTTTAATCTGCAGGCAGTTGTTAGACGTATTAGCAGACAGACAGCTGCCAGAAATAACAGCTTATCGACGGGACAGTTAGATAGATACCAGAGCCGAATGCAAGAATCACATTGGCACGACAGATGCGACACGACGGCTGCGACACTAAAAATGAAATATGTCCGCCCATAAACATCGTAGATTCAGTGTCGTCAGCGCGCCAAAAATGGGGACGCGACGCGAATTCAAAATATAAATAATATCGATATTACCTGAGTCGTAATGTAATTTTTTTAAATTTTGCACCCAAAGGTTCGTGAAACTGGTGAGTTGGTACAAATTTGAGTTTATTTATTTTTAAGACAGATTTTTGTTAAATCAAGCGTGTAATTGTACGTATATTTCCATATTTCTGAATTCTAGTGGATATTATGCTATAGATATGTGTAGTATACATCTATGGCTGTCGGACTGGAGGTTAACATGTAGTGGCAATGACCTATTTACATATAATTTATTTTTGTATTTGTCGCGCGACAGCCAAACTAGTGTTCAAAATAAGGATAACTTTTGATGTAACATCACGCCGTCGTGCCGCTTCCGTCACGCCGTCGTGCCGCTTCCGTCACGCCTACATTATTACGTCATTAAACTGGTAGAGAGTTGGTTTTTTTGGTCGAAAGTTCTTGAAGAAAGTGATAACTTAATAAACACAAGAAGACTGCAAACTTTCGCAAACATTGCTAGTATATGAGTGTATGATACGAGATATTAACAAGAAGAAGAGACTCCAGTCCGCGTGCCACGAAAACCAATTTTATAAGCACAGTGACAGTCTGACATGGCCCCTAGCCTAAATTAAGCATTCTTACAGGAACGATATATATGTATGTATATAAATATATATACACATACATATCTTGTTTGAGACCAATATTTCATTATACAGTTAATGCGTGTGACATTATAATGAAAATAAGTGTCGCCTCTGGTTGCATGTAGATTTCCAGTATGTATGATTGCGTCAGATATAAAAACGCTGAAAATCATCATTATAGGAAACATAGTTCATATTACAATTTTTACTATTCCACCAGCCCATTATAAATACATATTCTAAGACGTTGATTAAATCGCTTTAAATTCACCTCAGGAAAGTTTGCTGACCAAAACCATTTACCAGGAAGGTAGTCCAGTTTATAATTATCATGTATTATTTGGGGAATATTAACTATTTTTATGGTTAATTGTTTGTAGATTTGTCAAAGTCACTTCTGCATGTAAAGCCATTTAATAAATATTTAAACCACATTAACACATGAATCACATTAATGAGAATATGTGACAGTTTATTTTGTCGGCATAAAAAGCATTAGGCTTTAGATTTTAAAAAAATAAGTACCATAATAAATAGGGTTTCCTTTTATTGAGCCAAAATTTTTAAAACATGTTTTAAAAAAATATGTTCTTAAGTAGAAGTAGTTCCAATATGTTATGTGTGATTTGATTTAACATCGGAACAGAAGCCAAATTAACAGTAAAATAAGGCGTATTATTTCTGTATAGAGAACAGTAAAGTTACCTTAAACTTTTCTGTACTAAAACAAATCATTAAAATTTTTATTTAAAATGTAAGCTAAAGATAAAGAACCGCAATATTTGTGGCGACAAAGGTACGCAGTCATCTTAAGCATAGAATGTTAATATTTTATTAACATTTTCTTTAGTGAGTTTTTAGAGTTTCTAATATTGGGGTTAACTAACAGGTGCAAATTATATAGTAAAATACTTTTCCTTTCAAATCAGCAAATGATGTGCTCATTGACTCGCAACCCATAAATGTGCCAACGGAACCAAAGAGCAAGGTGTAATGAGTTTTCTTCCATTGAAAATGTAATAAGTAAGAATATCATCTGTTAATACAATGAAAGGAATCAATTTCAGTCACTAAATAAATAACAAGTTAGAATTCAACTGTATGAAGCAGTTACTGGTAGTAAATGTTCTAGCCAAACATAATGAAACTCCATTAGAGTTAATGACGCAAAGAAGTAACGACAAACTGGAATTAGTATTTCAGAGGTGAGTTAGGTTCATGTTTGCAGATTTAGTATTAATTATCTGTACATGAAGAAATCGACAAATTCTCATTTTTGACCTTATTGCTTGTTTTAATTTGATAACTAATAACTCCTGCTTAACACAATACTGCATTTTTGTATTGTTATAAAAGTCTTCACAGTGCTTAGAATTCGTGTAGAAGTTTAAGAGGGAATTAATTCAAGCCATTTTCCAATAATAGTAAAGAAAAATAATATGAAAAGCGGTTGAATTTTCCACCCTTGTTTGCCCTCCGAGCACGTAAGGGGTCACACAAACAGCGAGGCATTGTGAAGGAAATTATGGTAAACCGACGTTGATCCATCGCAAGACCGCTCCAGCTACGCTACATGGACCAACGTCCCCCTCGCGTCATTCAGCTTTCAAGCCCTGTCGCTTTTCAGGAAGATAAATTTCCCCGGCAAAGTCGCACCCTTCCAAACATGAGGCGATAAGGATCGTGGCTGACAGGCTCCTAGATGGATGTGTTTCTGATACAGGACTCTGGTGACAGGTGAGTGGGTTGTGACTGCACCCATCTACCCTAGAGACAATACAGAACGAAGGGTTGGCTCAACTTTTCAACGTCCAGGCGGACACCGTTTCTTTAACTATCCTCCATTCCTCTGCAACGTTTTTTTTTTTTTTTTTTTAAATTCCTCAATATTTTGGCAAAGTGAAGGGTACTATGATGAAATGTCCCGCAGAAAGTCAAAGGCAGAACGGTGCAAAAATATAAAAATATTTTGAAAGCGAGTACGTATACATTTTTCGTTTTTTTTATTTAGAAAAACAGATGAAAATGTATGGTTAAATATAAAGATTTTACTAACATTGGAAAAACAACAGGATATAATTTTGACCCTACGTCACTGCCTGTAAACATGCTAGATCCCTACTACTGTACTTTCCTCTGTTCTCGCTATCGACCTAGAGCCCACGTACCTTACCTTCAATTCTGCAGCGATACAAATATTTGTTACACTTAATATTTGTTACACTTATAAATATTTAAATTATTAATATTGCAAAACCTTTATTTCACTAATTTTAGTGGGCCTAACGCCTCATTGATAACAAGGGCTTCGAGCGAGGTGGTAACACGTTGATCTCGCTTTCGGGATGACCCGGATTTGATTCCCGACCCCGGTCATCTAGATTCTATTTTCCCATTATTTGTTTTCCAAAAATCGCTGTAGGCGAATCCCAGGATGCTTCCTTAAAGTACGCCAAGGGCAGACTCCTTCAGTTCCTGTCATTGTGTACATTTACTATGTAATGGTCTCTGTTGACCTCGCTGCTGTCGAAACGTAAAGTCCTGTAAAAATAAAATGTAGAACAACAAGGGCATTAGAGACGGTCATATACAAGGGCAGGAACTGGGAGAGGAATCGTCCATGACCTACGATAAGGAAACAAGAATCCCGAAGCGAATCCGGGAATCTTTTGAAATTTGACATCAGTAAGACCGAAGCCGGGGAATAGTACATTTATATTCTTTACATTCACACGGGCTATAGGTAGAGTCACAACAAAGTGTGGCGTCGAAACTATATATGAAGATATCAGCCATGTCGTGACTTCACGTCTTCAGGCCGCCATCTTAGGTAAACTTGACATTAACCTTTTAAATTGACCCCAATTTACTAAATATTCCGAAATTTCCCAAAGTTTTTCAAAATTTCCCGTAATTCTCAGCATTTTTATACTTGCAACTTACTCCAAAAATCCAAAAATTCTTAAGAAATTTTACTATCGAAAAAAATATTTTAAAATTAAGCAAATAATTCCTCGTCTTTCACCATCTTCTGTCACCTCCTTCGGCCATCTTGGTGTCTTTGCTACTCATAATTCGACTGACAGTTGTTTATGCTACAGGAGACCGCCAAATTGACGTTTTACAATTATTTTGCGTGGAGGCTACAACGTTTTTCGTCAAATAATTTACAAACTGCTCTCCATATTTGCAACAATGGACGCTATGGTCGATCGGTAGTTTGAATCCTGTTCTTCTCTGCCGGTTGCTCTATGTTGCCATAATCACTTTTACCACTTACTATTTGAAATTAAACGGATTTTAACCTATAACCGTGGTATTCATAATAAAGTAACACTTTTCTTCACATAAAAATTAAATATTTAAATTCAGCTATCCCTCAAAATCTATTTTCATGCATTTATTTTCATACTGCAAAGTTCAGCATGACGAGTACAAATCTCGACTTTTCTTGTAGACGCTCGTGACGTTCGCTTAGAAGACAATAGGTAGGTACTCCTGTCTGCTCAAAGCGACTAAGTGAACTTATTTTTCGTGAGCAGGTAATTTAGCCTTGCACTAAAAATATCTATAATTTAATCGATTGAAGTGTTTTTACTACCAGTTTTTGCTGTATAAAATTTTATTTCTTCTTTTTATCATTTGTCTTGCATGCATTCACTGGTAATGTTAATTTATTGAGCCGCTCTCCTTATCTTCTTGCCTGGTCTTGCCTGGCCAATTCTTCACTAAATTCAGTCAAGTAAATTTTAAAAGTATATTGAAAATTAAAACAGAATATCCTTTTCATAAAATTATTAATGTTTATCCACTTAGAAGACACAAGGTAGGATGTTAAAAAATCTTATTTTAACAAAATATATTTAATTCGCTTGTTTTTATTGTTTACACAGGATGGGGCGGATAAAACTGTACAACGTGATAGGATGGGTAGAGGTCACAAAAACAAGTATTTTGAACATAGGAACCCATGTCCGGAAGCGACCCGTTACGGAGATAGCGCCCCTGAAGGTAGGCAACAGCTCGACACGATTCGCTCTTTTTCGGCTAGGGAAGGCGTAAGAGGTAAAAAATTGAACGTTGTGCTTCAATTGTCTGATTAAACATAAAATAATACTTTTTCTTTAGCTGAAAATAAACAGAAACATGTCTCTCGTGCTTTATCAAAACACTTTTTGTGAATTTGACTATTCGTGTAACGTTTTACATAAGTTGCCCGATGTTCCCCCCATTTTGTTGAATTCATGTTTCAATGCGCACCGCTCGCATCCTACCAAAGATGCCTGGCTACCGCCGAATGACTTCTCCAGTCATGACTATTCGCTCAACCAAGTCTTCTGCAGAAGCGACCGATGTTGCATAAATGAGAGTCTCCATTGCTCCTCACAAAAAAAATCAGGAGGGGTGATCTCCGAAGACCTGGGTGGCCACGGCCTCGGCCCTGCACGTCCTATCCACTTGTTAGGGAAAGTTGCGCTGAGGTAATCTCGGACATGCATGTCATGACACCCACCCTGTTGCCACCACATCTCGTAGCGCAATCGCAGGGGCACTTCTTCAAGCAGCTCTGGCAAGACTTCTTGCAGAAAAATGAGATAGTTTTGCCCATTGAGCCGTGCCGGCAGGATGTAAGGTCCTATCAAATGGTCGCCGATAATACCGGCCCAAACATTGACGAAAAAGTTTTGTTGATAACCACGCTCATGCATGGCATGCGGGTTATTCACCGACCAAAAGTGATTATTGTGAGCATTGAACGTACCTTCTCGTGAAAAACCTTTTTCGCCTGTAGAGCAAATCAATGAGAGGAAGTCAGGATTTTGAGCAATTTGATGTTGCAACAATTGACAATAATTGAGACAGAGAAACTTTTGCACTCTTGTCAATTTAAAAGGATGGAAGTCATGGTCATGGAGA
>PNEQ01072732.1:42073-80029 GCA_003012365.1 Medauroidea extradentata
AGTGGGGAAAAAACATAATTTTATATTTGTATGAAATAGTGTTAGTTTTGTACACATTACTTGAGAGTACATATACCTCTAACGGAAAAAAATTAGCTCATCTAGTTTTCCCGTAATGGCACTTCAAAGTCAAAATTTGCGTATTTTTACTTCATACAAAACTTGAAAACCAGTTAACATAAAGAAATGAAAAAAAAAAAAATCATATAAAAAATACGCGTTACTGTCTATGGCCTGTAGCATTTAAAACCCGTTACAAGAAATGTTTATGTTAAATAAAAAATTTCAAAATTTAAATATTTTTTGGTACTTTTAGAAATTTATTTTAGACGGTGACGCGTAATTTTGATGAGATTTTTTCCATTTCATTATATTTACTGGTTTTCAAGTTTTGTATGAAGTAAAAATATGCAAATTTTGACTTTGAAGTGACATTACGGGAAAACTAGATGAGCTAATTTTTTCCGTTAGATATTAATGTTCTCTGAAGTAATGTCTACAAAACTAACACTATTTTATACAAATATAAAATTATGAATTTTTCCCCACTTGAACGCCCTTAACACCGAGAGCTTGCTGGTACCAATTGCAGATGCGATCTCTTGCGAACTTGTACGTGGATTATCCTGTACTCGCTGTATGACGTCATCGGCAATAATATCCTGGACATGAGGCCGTCGTCCTCTCTCCTGCCCACCCTAATCGAAGTTTCGCGTCACAATAACACACTAATGTAAACAAAGAACAAACAGCTAAAACAAGACGTTTTGACACTTACCACAAATGATCCAGTTTCGCGAAAGCGCCGATCAACAGCAGAAAATACACGCTAATCTGGCAGCAGGCGTCTAGGATAGCGTTCAGCGTACGACCGTTGCGCTGCACGTGAATTCCCACATGCGTCCCCATACGCCAGATGCACATCGGCCAGCTCTGGGAGCGTAAGCCTGTTCATCGCTCACGGTAAGGGCACATAAATTAAAAAGACAGTTGCTGATTACTAATGTAACTGTCCTGTAATGATTAAGATCGGCCGAGCAAACAAAAGCCACTACGTTGAAACTGAGATGTCAACACTGCAGTCAACGTTTGTTTACACGGTCAGAAAGACTGCTACATCAGGTGAGGCACGCGGGGGATGTGTGGTGACGAGGGTATGTGTGGTAAAGACAGGAGGAGTATGGGGCTGGCGCGACCGCCTTTGACGTACGCCTTCCCTAGCTGAAAAAGAGCGAATCGTGTCGAGGTGTTGCCTACCTTCAGGGGCGCTATCTTCGTAACGGGTCACTTCTGGACATTGGTCCCTATGTTCAAAATACTTTTTTTTGTGACCTCTACCCACCCTATCACTTTGTACAAGTTTATCCGCCCCATCCTATATATGCACACTACATAAAAATACATCAATACCATTACAAATATTTACACTTTACACTTTGTTTCAGGTTGGGCGAGGCACTGTTCTCCATTCTTACAGATGTTCATTGATAATTTCAAATGCATACTCGAAAGTCCTATTTTGTCCATATTTAAATTTCAAACGGCTTAGTTGAATTCTGAAATACATAAAAACATATTAATTTTTAGATTGTTTTTTCAACGAAGAAAATTTTCTTAGTGCAGTGAAATGATAATATAAGCCAATATATCGACATACTACATGAATTGTAGACAAAATTCCTCTGAATGCATTCCTTTGTGTACGCAGGCTTATAGCGACGTATAGTTAAGCGTTTCTTGAAAAATTGCTTTTGACATACCTTAACATTGTGATAAACCACGTTTTAAGCTTCACAAATTAGAGATGGCTCTGTACGTCAAGTTCAGTGGGTTACCAACTGAGAACTGACATGTGTCGTTTCGGCAATAAGTCACCTATATATCACATATACGATCACAATTAAATAACATATTTCTGTTGCTGAAGTTCGAAGCCTTACTGTTACGAACTAACCAATAATTTTCTGCAGCAGAAAAATCAGTAGCCAAAACTATCATAGGTAGTTAATTCAACTTAATCTAAAATAAGTAATAATTATGTCTTTTTTTACACTTTTAGATAAGTTGTGACGTGCACGAAATTAAAGGTTGTGGTTAAATAACATTTCCTTGGAAATTAATACGAGATTATTTGCGTACGGATTCTAAAAAACACATGTCTACGCGTGTTGTTTAACTGCTTTAATTAGTAAAAGTAGGAATCCGTGTTCCCCCGTCTTGATGCATAAAAGTTGCAGTTTTTCATTAAATGATGTCACACTACGTACGGTACATAATATTTGCCTGACCATTTTAAAAGTTTTTATAATATCTCACAATTTGCTAACTTATAGACGTTATTGACAGATATTTACTTCTCAGTTGAATTACTTTACGACGTAAGTTATTTGAGCTGTCGCAACACATGTAGACATATTCCTTCTGGCTAATCTGGAGATAGAGATACCTTAATTTAGCTCTTAAAACGAAACTCCTTAAGTTTATAACAATATGTGTTCTATTTAGCGTATCCCAAGAACGAAGTCCACTTACATGTCATATATGGTGTTATTATGTGTCGTTACAGAAACCAACAGTCTTCGGTTATTAATTATTGTATAAGCTGTTTGCTAGTTACTGTTGTCGTTTATGCGTGTTTGTCAATATTGTAACAGATAAATGGTTCGATATATTTAGCGGATGCCAGGTAAAGAAAATTGGCGGGTATCACTGCTGTAACTTAATGAAAATGTCCCTAGTAAAATATTAAAAATAAATTTCTCGGTGAATTTTAAAGGAAGCTACTTCTGTATTTTATGTTTTATGATCAAATGTCATGAGAACTAAATGTGCACGAAGTTTGGTGGTATTAACGAATGCCGCAACAAATTCAGCATTGTTTTAACCATTTAAGTGTACCCATGTTATAAGGAAAATATTACATGGATAAAAATATTAGAGACTTGCAAAATAAATAAACACATGTGTTATAAGTTATTATATATTACGATATACTATGAAGAATGCAAATCGGGTTATATCTCCAAACCTGACGATACTAAAACATTGTTTTCTGTGTTAAAGGCCTTATTGTTTGTATTCCTCAAGTGAGAACATATTAAAACGTGCCATGTGTATTGGATTTTGGTTTACAAATTAAACTACTCTGATAATCCTTTAAAGGCAAAACTTATTTTTAATAGTACGAAGTAAATACGTACTCAAATTTGACAAAACAAGTTTTCAAGAAAACTAAATATATCTAATTCAATATCTAATTGCGTAATAATAATGTATTTGACGAGTTACAGAAACGTAAGGATGGGTTAAATAACGAACGGTTAGTCAGGCTGTAAAATTTAATGTACGATCTTCAATTACGGAAGTACCTGGTTACATACTCTGTACTTCTTCATTTTACTCGACGATTCTGAACGGATACTCTTTGTACGCCCAATAATATCAACTGACAAAACATTACATTTTGTCCAACAAAATAAAAACAACAATGTAGTTTGCTTAAAATAAATTGTCGCTATACAAACACATCCTCTGAATTATTCCGTACAAGTTTTGTCTTACCTAACCCTTATTTTATAGTAAAACTACAATTCTAATTATTTTCGTTAGTTTTGACGAAATTACTATCATACACTGATCATCAAAGATGACTGCAAAAATAATATTGCAAATACAATAAACCTTATAAAATTGCAAAATCAAGATTTCTTAATTTGTGGACTAAAACTTACCCTTTTCTATAGCTACTTTATTTTAACTTTGTTTTGAGTGACCACTTATCTACGAAGTAATATACATATTGTTTGATGCAACGCCACCACATTTTGAAAGTTTAGTAATTGCAATCTTCTTTAGTTTAAATAACCAACTCTTGAATAATTTGTAACTCGCAATCGACCCCTAAATTTGCCTAAATGTTTCACTAAAAAAATCTTTTCTTTTCATATTTATCTGATTTTATTGCCATTATTACTTTACCCTCAGAATGTTCCCATCTCCAAAATTGCCTAGTAGAAACATCAGCTCATAAACTTACATATGTTTAGTTGAAACAGAAAATTGCTAGATAGTTTATGCTTTGTGAGCATTTATAGTAACAATCCTTTCAGTAACGTTAAATTCTCTCTCTGCCAAAGTACTGAGATTTAAAAAAATGAGAAGTAATAATAAATGGATGTGTTGTATCACGATTCACTCGTCGTGAAAGATAAAGCACATAATTACCGTATTAATAGTGGTATAAATGTTACTATAAAATTCATAAATAAACAATAATAATGAAATACGTATTTCACTAACCATGCCGCTTATGTAAACTGTACGTTCCGAACAGTTCAGCCAAATTTTCTGCAACTATATGGGAAGAAAATTACTTTTTTACATTACGAGACAGGTTGTTTTTTTACAGTAAATATCTTTATAACCTTACATTTTTGAATATCGCATATACAATAACGATGTTATATAGGAAACATTTAATCGAAAACACTTCTTAACAATAATTTTCATTCAATTCCTCAGGAATTATGAAATGCCGATACAGATAATACGTAATTTTGTTAAGTTTCTATAATTTTCTTAAATTCGAAAAAAATCTCAAATCTTTAACAGCGGAAGACTCTCGTTACTAATATATCGGTGGTGGAGCAGTGGTAGAACACTCGCCTTGCATCCGGGAGGATACGGGTTCGATTCCTGGCTCCAGCCATCGTGATTTAGGTTTTCCAGTGTTTTCTGAAATCACTCCAGGCGAATGCTGGGATGGTTTCTTAAATAGGTCATGGCCGACTCCTTCCCACTATCCACCGTGTTCCTCTACCAAGACCTTGTCCTGTTCGAGAGTATGTAAAAATACAAATTAATTATTATATTAAGAACTGCGTGGTTACGAATGTAATCCTAGATTAATTTTCGAAGCAAATAAGTAAGTGCTATTAAACTATTATAAAATGTTAGCACGCGATGAAGAAAAATATGAACGTGTTGGGCATACATTTTCGACACTTGCAGAATCACAGTAAAATTTTAATAAAAAATTACGTATAAAGTTCGCCGCTGTAAACTTTCTGCAGCAATGTAAACCAATCGTTTGTATAAAACAAAATTCACTCTACGGATTTTCCTGCTTGTATTCTCCCAAAAATCTATTACGGCGTTCTAATATTCACAACGGGCGAACACAGATTGTTGAGGGATCTCAATAAACCTATGCACAAAGAAATTTCTCATTTCGGAGGGGAATTCCATCAGAGTGTCTTTGATGCGGCGGAGCGCAGTATGCGGAGCGGGGCTGGACGTGTAGTCGTGCTATCGACCTGCGGTGTAGCCGAGCACCTCGTGGTCCAGCAGGGAGGCTGGGATCTGTCGAGATACCCTCTCCCTGGTCCTCGCCAGCCACTGCGGCGCTGTGCTGCTGGTTGGTCGGACAACGCGCCCCAGCACATCCGTCAAGTATTCCAGGCTACAAGGATCAAAGCCTCGGAGATAACCTTAGCCCTTTACTTCAAGAAGGATCGGTACCTGTAATCTAAGAATTTTTCAACTTTTGCTAAAAGTTCCATTTAATGAGATTTATTAAAATTTCCAGTCTAACATTGCATAGACAATGCCTTCTTAATCGTTTCCAAATTGTCACACCTTCACTATATATATATATATATATAGTAATTTTTTTCTACAAATGATCACATCACATGTATTGTTTAAGCAATAGTAGTCAAACAGTGACAACTGTATACAATGTAAGATACTATTTCCTCTGCCTTGTCAAAGCATAAAACATTATAGAACGTTTGTAGGCCAAATTAAAAACAGAAGTTCCTTAATTTCAAAGTTGTGGGGAGGGTGTCCTTTCTGATCTTCCTTAAGAAGGTAGTTTCCTAGAGTTACAGATTTTTATTTAATTACTTGTAACAAGTTTTTATGACTTAATTTTGTAATTGACAGCCAGTAGAGACACGAATTACTTATAATAGCATTTTAAAGCTGAAGTGAGCTGACTTGTTGTCTGTATTTAGTGATGTTAAACTGAATACAATATGTAATTAGTAAGGGCCCATGCCTTCATTTACGAAGACCAAACCAGTATATGTATAACCTTAAAATACCTGTTAACTCATTCTCTATTCCCTACTAACCTTTCTTTTTAAATAATGAAAAAAGCATTTATGCTGTGGGGTAATTTAATTCAAGAAGATCATTTTAAGCAAATGTCTTTAATTGCTATGTAGACAGCAATATTAATCGTATTTTTTTTATTCTTATATTTCTACTACATAAATTTTCAGACATAAATTGTGACTTAATTTCGCTGTTATGAAATTTTTTACATGTCATACTTTTTGAGTAGTGGCCTTTCAAAGTCAAAATTTGGAAGTTGCATTTTTAAGTAAGACACGAAAACCAACTGGCTTGCTGAAATAAAAAATCGCAGTGAAAAACTATTTTATAGGCTGCAACGTCTGCTCTACGAAATCTAAAATACAATTAGTTTTAGTTTTGAACAAATCTTGAATTCAAGTAACTGTTGAAAATATATTTAATCTGATGCCTATGAAGCTATAAATTAATGTGGGATTGACGAATTGAAAGCGCGTGTGAAAAATTTACATCCTAGTCAATTTTCAACAACCCCGCAGTCCGATATCAATAATAACATCAAGCAGGAAGTTATCCCTTGGCCAGGGTATTCCACCCTGAGAGGAAGATTTTCTACCCGGGAACTCGTAGTCATCCACAGTTCGCTGGGAGACGCCAAGCCAATAAATGAGGGTCTGCAATGGAACTGCGACGAAATGCAGGGGCGGGGGAAACGGGAGAACCCTGCTGGGAAACGAACTCATATTGCCTTGGTGAGCGGCGGGTGATTTAACCGCAACTCGCAGCCTTTATTCCGGTATTATTCTAAACAATTCACTTAAGTATTAATAAGTTTTAATGTGTAGCTACAAACCTGTATTCCTTAATAAAATTTAGATAAATATATATATTAGTTAATTTCATAATTTCTCATGAAAAATTATTAACAGTAACACCAAACACTGGGAACGACATTATTGAAATGAAACTTTTGTAATAATACCTACACTGTCAGTCAACTAAAAAATCTAACATTCTGCCATCGTTAAAGTAAAAATTGAGGTCTTGAAGAAAAGACTTCAAGTATCCTCATCCATCAAAGAATACACCACCTTCTCGGAAAATTGAGAGAGCCAGCTGCTGAGTACGAAAGGAGGCATCAAAGAGCTTCGAGGACTCACTTAGGAATGTTGAGAACGAAGCGTAATTTAGTTAAAAGGCTTGCCTGAGGGTCTAAGTGAGGATCGTCAAGTGATACTTGTGAAATTCTCCGAAAAGTTTCTTAATTTTAGTAAACAAATTTTTGTGACTGTAAACCTCAAGTAGTTGTACAGCTCAATGTGATTGAAGCCAACCAGAGAGCTTGCCATAAAAATGAGAGACACCTTGACACCTTGCAGTGATCAAAATTCATACATTTAAATCATCTGAGTATCAATTAAATATATTCCCCAATTCTATCTTATATCCTAGAAACTTAAAGATTGTTAATTTAACCGTATTTTTTCAGGACGCGATCCAACACAAAATAGTAGTAAAACATACAAACGACATTGTGTTACAGACGATTTTGTAAAACAGTTATTTACCCTCACAATCACAAAATACTCTCCCTAAAACAGTAACAAGAAAATTGCATGGCCGCAAATTAGACGAGAATTGTGTTTTATGTTAACACACACACACACACACACACACTGACAGGTTGTTAGTAAAAGGTAACCGTATATCGTGAAACAAATGTTTATGATTCAATTAAAAGCTGGCTAACTAAATGTATAACTGGAACATATTTGTCGGCATACAGTTAACAGTGAATCTAAAGTGTTATTTTTCCTGTTCTTACGTATTGTTTTCACATTCCTAACAAGCTGGCTCGCAAAGATGTCAACATGTATAAACAAGTTGTATTATTGTTCTGTAAGATGCAAAAAAAAAACATTCAAGTTACCCATGCTTGCATACTTTAAACTCAATGAAAATGTTAATTGTCTCTTCGCAAATACAAATAACCTCACAGTGAGCAGTATAGAAACGCCCTCAGAGTTTTAGTAGAAATATAAATAATAACCCAGCTGTGAAAGCACTAAACTTTTTCGACCCTGCAAGAAAGTAAATGCTCTTCATTGTAAAGTAATTTTAGCGAGTTAAGGACCAAAATATCTCTCGGTTAATGACGCAACTTAGTGAACAAGACGGTGGATAAAATTAAGTCACGTATTCGGATAATGATTTTAACTGTTTGCGGACCAAACCCGGCTCCAAAATAATACATCTTAGTTGCAGATCTTATTTTAAAGAAATTTTTTATTAGTTCTGTTTACAAATGTTTGCCCTTAGAATTGATACTTTGAACAATTCAGAACGAAGTAATGGTACACTAGGTTGTTTTACATTGGTATTTGAATTTGAAATCCTATAATATATTAAAGTAACTGCACTCATAAAACTTTTGTAAATTTATTTTCGTATTCAAATGAGAGTTACAAGGACAGTGACATATTGTAACTTTTCAACCGAAGTGTAATACGTGTTTACTAAAATTGTGTACATTTTATCTTTGAAGGTTTCAAAGCACGTTTCCTTATTATACTCTGTTCGTTACAGGTTATAAAATTGTATATTTAGCATAAAATGGGTATTTGTTCCGGAATGAAACCTTTAGGCGGCAGCCACTGACGACAGTCATCACAGATGATCGCTTGAACTTTAAAAAGGATTTCAATAGTTTCATAGCTGGAAAAAACTATATACTTACATTTATGTGAAACAACTGCAAAAGGATATCGTGTTTTTTTTTGTTATGTTATCCATCTATTGTAATGAAGTATTTATATCACCGCTGTGGATAACGTCGTTATGTGCATACATCAGTTGTAATTTTTTAGACAATCTTTTCTCTATATTATATGTATCTGCTGGTTTTCCTGTTGATACTTATATGTTGTGAAAACAATTTACCAGCAGTAATTATTCATAGTTTTACATAACATCCCTGATAAACTGTGTAAAAAATCGAAAGCATAATTATAATATAAGTGTTAGATATCTGGACTGTAAGAAGTAAATTTGAAGTTTATTCCTGTATATATCAGTACTTAAAACGCAACAACGTTTAGATAGTGTCTTAGAATATCAACCGTTACTACACTGGGACTCCAAAATTACCATAAAATGTCAAATCATCGAGTATAACTAGTCAGTAAGAGCACAGACATTTGTTTTCATTTATTTATGCGTTTTAGAAAAACAACTATGTAACGTGATTATTTGCTACCTTATTTTTATATATTTCATTCAAATATGTCTGGTAAACAATACTAAATTAGTAAACCGCAGAATAATATAGCAACTCCATTACTACAAAATAGAATGTAAAATTTTTTAGAAGTAAACGATGTCTTATATTAAAACATTTTACTTCTAAATATTCGAAGTTGGCCTGCCTCAAATATTTCCTCTTGTGCAATGTAGGAAAATGCGTTTCAACAAGCGCAAGATCGTTAAATTGCTTACTAAATTATGTGTTAGCAAATTTAGACGACTGCATTCTCTTGAGACAGATGAGCGCTCCAACACTCTAGCTGGCAGAAAGATTATACTGTAATAACATTTCCTTCGTCAAATCGTTGACCTTAAAAAACAAGTTAAGAAACACTTGCCTTTTGTACTACGAAGACCTTATCTGGCAGGCAGATTAGAATTTCTCCGAAGAGGTGTGAGGAAAAGCAGAGACGGAGCGAGAGAGAGGAGAGAGGTGAGAGAGAGAGAGAAAGAGAGTGGGATAAGGGGTAGCTAAAGAACTCGGTCCATCCAGTTACAGTCCTCACCCGACCCTGTGCTTCTATCCCTCACGCAAGGTGAAAATGGCCCCAAAGGAAATATCTAAGGCATTCTACCCGTAAAATCTCGTTCCGCCCCTTGGCTGCACTGACCCTATGAAACTATTTACTTTCTCCTCCCTCCCTTGTTGGTCGACTCGCCTACGATCACTTGGTCTCGGCTATCAATGGTAAGGCTTATTATCGCCGTCGAATTTTTAATAGCCTAGTTTCAAGTGTTTGCAACGGAACAATTGCGTTTACAAGCAAGCGCGAAAATTAACACTTCTTACTGAAGTTGCCCGAGTTGGCCGGGAATTTCAAATTGTCTTATGCTTTACAGCAGTCACAGATAGAATTGGAGTTTCGTATGTATTGACCACGGTGTGTGCAGAAAACCAAATTTTTTTTTCAGCAAACCGGAACCATTATTTTTATACTTAAAGAAATATTTGACATCAGAAAGAGACACGATTTCTTATAAGTACTCTATAATTAATCGCAAATATATATTTTATATGAAACATAATTTTTTTTCATATGCCAATCTGAAAATAGCTTGCTACAACGTGACCTAATTTGAATTTACGCCCTAAATTGTAAAATCAAGCCTGCCTATGCATACACAGACGTAAATTACCAAACACCCACGTTGTGTCCTTATAAACGAATCTTGCAACTTACTTCACTTCCAACTACTCAGGTAGCCAAAAACTGTAAACGGCAGGAAACTGTTTGCAAACACAACTGCTACCGGATTCGCGAAATTGTTCTGGTACTGAAACATATTGCCATTTCAACCATCATAACACTCCAATTGTTTAATATGTGACATATTAAACAATTTTGTACCGATAAACCTATAAGAAATAATTTGCTACGTTGTTTTATGAGTAAATCAAGTCCCTAATATTAAATATTGTATAAATTAGAAACATTGAAATTCTGTTACAGATCCCAGTCGTGTAAAATCTTAAGTCTTTGCTTGTATTTTATAGCATTGACATGTAAATGATCCAAAAAATTTACAATATACGCCAATATTGTAATTGTTTACCTTGTGAGGAACTGTCGCCAATAAGAACGAATATAAATATTATACTATAAATCAGATTTTGGGTTACTTGCGGTGGTCAGCTGTTTAATTATAAATTTATAGTTATTGTTAATGTGTACGAGTCTTGATTAGCATCGTAGTGGTGATAATCACCATAAGAGTGAAGACATGGATTTAATTCTTATATGTGGTAAAATTGACAACTGGCATGTTCCTGCGCAATGAATCAAAACTGTGACTTGATTTCACATGACACACTAGTGTGCCTTCACGTGTTTGAGTTCGCAAAATTGTCGTACCTTATTTTCGTACAAATGCCTTTACAAGAACGGTATTAAAAGTGGTTTCGAACTAACGAGTGCGTTAAAATTAAATATTGCATCAAAAGGCGAGTATTTTTTCATGTCCTCTAAAATAATCGTAACAATACTATTACATTTTTCACGCATCGTTTTCATTACACATTACGCAGTGTCGCTGAATCCATATTTCTCGTTTATGTTTATGTAGACACGTTTCTCTTCGCTCCTACATTCTAGCGTCAGTCATTGGTGGGCAATAGTTGGAGGACTTAAACTAGCATGTCTCTAGATTCAGTATGAAAAGTGTTCGATGTGTTTTGACTGGTACTTGCTGATGTGTTTCACTTACACTTGTAGCAGCTGCAAAAATATTATGTAATAAATTTCCCCAGGTATTATAAACAACCCCGAATAGTTCTTCAGAGACAATATTCTAGCCAGTAGAACTTGTCATCCTTCAAAGATACGCAAGTCAAATTTTGAGTGGTTGAAGGGTATATTTTAACGAGACATGTTGAGTGAAAGTGGAGTTGAAATATTCTGTTTAGCGCTAACCACGAGGTATTGAGAATTGACGAGGATGATAATTGAGGAGCGTATGGAGCATTGCTGGAATACAAGGGCGGGACAAACTGTTTCACGAGAAAACCTACGAGCTAAAGGAATCGTCAGCATAGCTTTCCTCATGTGAATTTCGGTAGTCACTTCGCCGGGAGTCGAACCTGGATCGCCGAGATGAGCACTGAGCAAACAACACCACTGCGGTTCCAACTATAAAAAATGTACCAGGTACGTTAACTATGAAGCCAGTTTCACGATACTTAACGTACTTACGCAAGTACGTAAGGTTTTTGGGATTGGATTCACAACACTATATAATCTAGATGTGCACAAATGTGGTTTTCGTTAGCTCAAAATTTCGGCAGTAAATTACGGCACGTTAATAATTTTTAAACGAAACAACTCAAGTAATTTACTTCCAATATAGAAAGAGTGTAGAAGTATTAGAAACGTTTAGTTATGTCTTACGTTCATATGACTACTAATTCGTGGATTCACAACCATCATTTAGTATACGTACGTTAGAAGTTTAATGTTGACCAACCCAGGCACGCACGTACGCCAGTTACGTGATGATGTGAATGCTTACATGCACACTAATGGTCTATGCTCTTCGAATTAAAGTTGAGTTGTTTTAGCAAGCCAGAAAGTCAATTCAGATACGCTCATTTTTTGATCAACACAATATTCTCATGCAGAATAAAAAGTTCAAATTCTGGTGGATTTTACGGGGGTTTTATCACCTAACATTTTAAGCTTTCAGTTGTAAGGTGTGTTTAATGTAAGAAAACTGATACAGATTCACATCTTACGGTAAAAAAACTACAAACTTCTCCCTTGTTTGCACCGAAGAGAACCATAATGCTGGAGTAACGTATTAGGAGTGGTAAAGTTTATACGGCGTAATAATGCAGGCGTAGCATTTGATGCGGGTGGATAACAGTAAAGAAAATTCCTGTCCTCCACGTTTAACACAGAACACGAGCGTTAAATGGAACCAACAATTTAATACATACCCAAAATTGGAAATGCTCCTTTACAGTCTCGGATATTATATTTCGTCACATGTACTGTACATATCATTTTTCCAAAAAAGTTTCTGATTAAGTTCGTTCTGACATAAGTTTCGTCCAAAACTTGCTACTGAAAATGTCACAAGTAAAACTTGAATCAAAAATAAAATAAACGGACGGTAAGTTGATGAGGAGTTGGGTATCCTGCAGATTCCAGATGATGCTGCAGCATCAGGTCAAGGTGACAATGGTATACTTAACTTCGGATCAATCAGAGCAGTAGAAGTAGATCATGTTCCTTCAACAACTAGAAAAGAGCTGATCTTCAAACGGCTGAACAGATTTTCTTGAATCATAGCTAAGAACACTCTCGATCAAGTCACCTTTCAAACAAAAAAATTATACATCAAAATCGATTCATCCGTATTGGAACTACGATGCCATAGACATACACACACATCAACACGTTAAATTTATAACACCCCTCTTTTTGCGTCGTTGTTTAAAAAGAAATTCTTACAAGTAAAGTGGGGCACCACCACCGCTGCCAGTCAACAGCCCGCACTCGTGTATGCTCCTCAGGTACCGGAAAGCTGCTAACGTCAAAGTTCGCTGTTCGTGCCGTGGTGTTGGCCGGCAGCGACGTGTCACTCGGTTACGAATCACGGGACGTCGTTCTGGCGGTCGGGTTTCGGCACAAGTCACCGCGAGGATGCGAGGAGCACAGAGATGCGCAGTTCAGTATTCAAACTGCCGCTCTGAGAACTGAGAAATGTGATCCCGAACGAACTGCTCTTCCCACCTCTCAGTCCCTGCAGGACTTGTAAGCCACGCCTTTCGCTTCTCTCCCAAACTACTACGTCCTTGACCTTACAAGAGCTATTAATTGAATTTATTTCTTTAACTCTGCATAACTTGATTTCAACACTTTTAACATTCATAATTGGTCTAATTTTTGTATTCATAACTATAATTTTATTTCTATTCTGAGAGGTAACAGTGCATTTGCTTTCATCAGTTTTATATATATATATATATATATATATATATATATATATATATATATATATATGATATCGAGAAACTCCTACACCGTTGTTTGACCCATCACCTTGAAACTTGGCACGTATATGTATTTTTATAGCGAAGGTTTATATGTTATACATTTTACTTTAATTTGGCAACTCGCCACTAGATGGCACTGCAGTGCATCGACTTCTATACCTAGCTTCCCCTAACTGCATGTAGGACATAAAGTAGGGGGAGGATGTTTGCAATTCGAACAATATTCAGTTTTATATATACACTGCAGCACAACGCTGCCGGGTTCTGCTAATAGGCTATAAAACGATCCAATATATAATATAGTATCCCAAATAAAAATTTTCCTAAAACTGCTTTTGGATATTTTAGTAAGCAATATTTTGAAGTGCAAATCAACTCTTTGTCCCTAAGGATTGGATAGACATCGATATTTAATTGGAAACGCATTTAAGGTCTTTTCACCCCCTTAAATGTTGAATTTCGAAGAATCCTGACATTAGCTCATGTGAATGTTTATGTGCTTCTCATTGAAGTAAAAATCATAATGATATACCGTCGTGTTCGATCTCTATCGACGTTTCTTCGAAAATACATTTCACCTCTTTTCTCTTCCTTAGAGTCGAATTTCGAAAAATTTCTTATTAGTGCTCGCCTACGACCTGAGGGGAAACCACACAAAAATTTCACGATTCTAGGTCCAGCGGTTTGGGCTGCAGTTTGATATGTCAAGCAGCCGTTCAGTCAATCAGTGTTCTTTTTTATTTAGATAGATTTTAAAGTTTTTATTTATCCTGCAAGGGAGTCGACGTTCTTGCTAAAACTATCAAATTGAAATTGACTTCAGAATATTAATAAATAATATTTCAAAGTATTTTATAACACATTTCTTCTTTGTCACTTTCTTACATTAATGCTGCATAAACGCGAAATATTCACTAGTTTTCAAGCTTTCAAATACTAAAATAAACCACTGAAATGCTTACTGAAATGTTATGTACAGTTAATGCAACGTTAAGAATATTTTTCATTAAAAATTATAAAGAAAATTATGTGCACAGTATTTTATTTGATATTAGTTGAATGACGTTCGGTGTGGCACAGATTTTGGTGTTGACAGCTGATTGTTTCAGGTTTCTTGTTTAGAATAAACCGACTGTATTAAAATTTACAGTTAATAAATTGTCAGTATTTATGAGTAAATGGAGTTAAGAGGTTATGATCAGCTCTTAACATCGATGTCTATAGCGCTATAAGGGTTCCCAGAGAAAATCCTTTCGCAAACGGCACCGTCTTGCACAATTCCCATGATCGAAATTCCAGCTTGACCAGTCAAGAATCAAACCGGATCGTTTTGGCGGGAGGCGAGTACTTGAGTTGCTACGCCTGTCACAGCCCCATATATTTTCGTAATAATGCGCCTTGCTCACTCTAAATTACTTAACATCGGAACCTGTGAAAGAATTCTCCAGCCTGGTTGTAGATAGGCAAGAAAAATTTAGTATTCCCTTAATTCAAGTCCATTAAAATTAAAAAACGTGAATTCTTAAAATCTTACAGCTATGGGGATTTTAAATTCTTGTCGCATTTGCGGTCCACATTTACTGAAAAACAATAATACAGACAACTGTGATTCCAGAACCATTTTAAAATGAGTGTTAATTACACAATTGTCGGTTGAGGTGAACGTTTCTCTTCTTCCTTCTATTTCTATCTTGTTCAATATTATCAAGTAGAAAACAGTTTACTAATTAGTACGCGTCTAATTTTCCTGACAGTTAAAAATTTTAGGAAGGTGAAAAATAAATTACTGCAGTGTTTACAGGCATGTCTAGAAACATAACTACTTCCGAACATTAGACTCGTGCTTAAATTGCAGCGTATGCGCTGTCTTTTATTTTACCCACAAAGGACACGTTTTCTCTGGAAATAAAATAGTTTGTGTTGAGAGAATGAATTAAAATGTTTAACGTAATGTTTTTAGCAAAGTGAGTATCGCCTTAATCCGTTAATTTTAAATGAAGACAGTTGACAAATATTAAAGACGGACAACATTTAACAGAAACTAGAACAACAGTAGTTCTTACGAAATGGGTTTTCTAAACCAACCAGAGTTTTGTAAAATCGGCACGGTTTGAGTACATTTATATTTGTTATATTCTTAAGAAATCTGTTTTTTTTGTAGTTGTACTTACTTTAATTATAACTTACCTTGCTAACTTCAGTTATTTGTGACTGATCTGAAAATGGTTAATGTAATCTACCTTAATGAGAGAATATGTACATTATCAGTATTTGAGATTTAATTTTTGTTAAACTTACAAACCAATATTAGATTCATCAAAAAGCAAGCCAAGGTTTTCTTTGTTTTCTGAGTAATCAATCAAACAATCTTAACTAAATATTTTCCATTTTCACTTGCAGATATATGTGCATGGTTTAAAAATAAAAATTGTATTCTGAGCAACTGGAAGAAGACGGCGCACTATATTGGACTATGTTGTTGGATACACTGTTCTGTTACTTTATACAAGCTGAGCTTGACCAGCTTGTCACGTGTCACATATAAAGGCTTACTTCTCCCTTTTCTTTTGCATTGGCCAGCCATACTCAGAGCAGCCACCACCAAGGAAAGAAAAAACATGTACGAGACAGAGAAAGGGAAATCGAAGGAAAAGCGGGAGTGAGGAATTGAGGTAGAAAGGAAGAAAAAAATTAGTTCTGTACTGTGACTAGAATTTCCAAGTACGTTCTTTCGAATTTCATTATTTGTCGCTCTGAAACTTCTTTCTCTCTGGCACACCTCTTCCTTTTCCCCGTCGTCTTTTCTTGATGTGTATTTCGCTCCTTTCTCAACCTCCTTTCACCTGCGACACGTTTGTAAAGGTTGCTTCTCCTTCCATTTCTATCCCAACCACTTCTTTTTCCGCGACTAGGCTAGGAAAAAAGGCGGCAAGAAAGGGTGGTGAAAATCAAAAGAAAAGCTTGCCGACTTCGAATTGAGAAAGAAAAGGGGGCTAGAGTACACACACATGTTTGCCAACGTGACTTTGTTTAACGTCTCTTTGAAGATACTTCCTCTAGCATCTGCCCCTCCCCGCTCCCGCCAGTCCTTCTGCTACTTCGTTACACGTACGTAAGTTCCTCCGTTGCGCATACAAATTTTTTAAGGGAATTCAAGTTGTGTGCTCAGGCGGTTGCTGAATTTTTGTTTGCGGCGCGAGTGCAATGCATTGTTATTCCGTGAATATTTCCCGGCATGTTTAATCAGAATCGCGAGGGAAGTTTTTTTTTTTTCGCGGGTTATAAAATGAATAATTCAAACATCTCGTTTGGAAAGTAAATAGGTCTCATGTTAAGTACCGTCACGTTCTACGGACAAAATTTAGGGAACATTACGAATAGGACGTCGTAACAGTAGTTAATTACTAACAAAACTCGTGAATTCTGGATACCTGTAAAATTTCCATTAAATTTGTAGATAAATACTATAAAACAAACCGTGTAGAGTTCTTAAACTAATTACATCAGTAAGTAAAATATTTGAAAAGTGCCTATTCTATTTTACAAGTAATAACACACGAAAATAAAAATGTATCAAAAATAAAAATTTGTTTTCTGTGAAGTACTATTTTTGCACATTCCTTAGGAACGAAATGGTTTATCGCTGAATCTGCTCTGTGCGAACGTGAAAATAGCCACCCTTACGTGTCTTCACAGCACTTTGATTCATTTTGGGCAAGAAAACTTGTAAAAATGTATATTTAATACAGAAAGTATTTACGTTAGTAAGCTTATATATGTTCTAAAGTGGCATAAGCATGTTGTAACTAACTGTGGGCTTTAAATTACTTTACGTATTATAGCCAGACCACATACGCAGCTTCCAGAACTATGATGACGTTTCTGTTAATGCTATTGAGTTATATTTTAAACAACAGAGGATTTTTTCCCCATAAAAAAAGACATTATGATGGAATTCTTAGAGTCAAACGTTTTTGTTCCAAACTGAAAAATGTGAATATTTTCACATATACTGTGGTTTTTAGAAACTATTACAATAATGTTGGTTGGAAAATTTATTTAAAAGAAAAATAAGTTAACAATAAATGTTTTGTTACAAGAGTGTTCGTTAATATTAACCTACACTGAATACATTTGAGTTCTTGAAAAATGTGTTTTTGTATTATTTAATTTTAAGCTTTTTTTACTAGTTGTGTGAATGAAACTTTCTAGCAATTACACAACAGTTCTTGTATTAAGGCCATAATACGTAATTTCTATACCTTTACGATGGTTATTTGTTTAATCCTAATTGAAAGCGAATATCAAAAAACTGTTGCACAAGTTTGTAAAAAAAAAACAGCGTATATATGTTAACTAATTTTTAAAGACAAAATACACAATAGCTTCAGTTGATTACGCAATTAACTAAATTCTCTTTAATGAACTAATTAGCAAAATCTATATAATATTTTGTCTAGGAAATATTCGACTACACAGCGAAAGCAGTTTTTAATATACCTGCGCAACCGTTCTTTTATATCTGCTCTCGTTTACGAATAAAAAATAACTATCGTGAAAGCAGTGAAAATGATGGATCATGGCAATATATTAAGTAGACCCTTCATTGTTATGAAAACATGACAGTTATCGTAAGTAAATTAATCTTTTATAATTGTAAATATGAATATCGTTTTTATGTTTTGATGTATTCTCACGTGTAGACTGTCTGCATTTGTCAGAAAGGAAAGAAGTTGGTTTTATTTTAAACTTATTTGAGTTTATTTTTGTTACTGTACTTTGTGTCGTATAGTTTCAGGAAGAGTTGTCAGCAACTTATGAGAAATAACTGTTAATATCTTGTATTAGTTGTTACAATGCAAGGTCAAAATTTACAGGGCAGATGGTGAAATAGACTTCTCAGGTTCATTTTAGAACACCCACAGCCCTTCATAAGCCGAGTCCTCAGAACTGTCAAATTTATTCAAGTTAATACGAAACACAGTTCACAGGCGTGTTCCTTACCATAGTACTGTACCATAAACTGACGCACAGTTGTAAGTTATCCGTAGTTACTATAAAACGACTTGAAAGAAAGAAGCTGGTGAGAGGCGATGCTAGTTGAAGCCTTTAGTAGACGCAATAAGCGCGGAATTGAAACGGAGGTTCGCTGACGAGAGGTCGCAGTGCGGGCTGGTGATAAAGCTGGAGATCTTCCCTCGTCAGGAGTGACAGGGAGCGGCGGGCCCTTCAAGTCGGGCAGGCATGGTCCACGATTAGGGCGGCCCTGATTGCCTTATCCGTCAATAGTACACCCCTCTCCAGTCCACAGCCTCCGCTCGGCGTCCTGATTGCCTGCGACTGTTTGGCGAGAACAGGTCGGCAGGCTCATCCTCATCCGTCGTCAGTGACGACAAATGCACCGTGACACTCTGTAGTCAGCGTGGTTGGCCTACCTCGGAGAAGAACGTCAACGAACAAGGTCCACAATTTTTGCCTTCTATTTCTCATGATGTCAGGAAAAATTCTACTTGGCTTTATAAATAAAACCAATTTAATGTATTATAATACTTTGGAGTAGGAAGGATTTCAGTTGTGAATGTGATCTCGTAACCAGAAATGACAGGAAAGTACAAATACAGAAATTTCAGCCTATACTGAGGCCAAGCCCACTTTGTTAATTCAGTTAGCAATATAGCGGTGTTGTTTCGAAATGCAGTTAGTTGTTCCTGTAGGTGTATTGATGAATGAGGTTATGGTTGGTCAACCTACAGCAGAGATTAGAGAAACATACAGATGGAGCATAAAGTATGTTGTGGGGCCAGGGGTACGAAGCCTTGAGACGGAATGGGGAGGAGTCCATCCGCCATATTGGTAACTGAAAAATGTTATTTATTACCACAGCAACGAGTATAATGCGACTGTATGTCGGCCAACCATAACATCGTTTCTTAGTATATCTATAGGAACAGCGTATTGCACTCCGCCATATTGCAACCTGAATAAACAAAGTCGGCTTGGCGTCAGTAGAGGCTGCTAATGCTTCATCTGTACATTTCTCTCATCTCTGACCTATAGCCACTTTATAGACGTTTCAATTGGTAACCAGAAGCTTTTTCACTTACCAATATGGCGGATGGTCTCCTTCCCTTCCAACTCAAGTTCTCATGCCCCTCGCCCTTAGATACACGTTATGTTCGAACTGTACGCAATTTCATTCACTGCTCGTAACTGAGATATGTAAATTAATCCTTAACCGAATATTTCCAAAGCTTTCCTTTACTGTCGGACAAATATGTGACGAAAAATAAGTAAATGTACATAGAAATAAAAACGGAAGTAATTAACGCATAATATTAATGCATGTCATTAATAAATACATTATTTAGAATGATGAACAGTTAAATGCATTAACGAAAATAATTATGTTATGAATATATAATGACAAAAATTTGAATATTGGGCCAAACTGCGTTTTTTGACGTTGGTGTTAGGGAAGGGTGAATTGTAGCCATAGACTTGCCTGGGCTCCGGGAGTCTTCGGCGATAAATAAGGTTCTTGTTGTTTAACATGGGCGTTAGTAATATCTTACTAAAAGCCTCGTGTTTACAGGCGCAGCATCGTAACGGCTACATAAAACTATTCCGATGATATTGCTAATCAATGAAAATTTTAAGAGGTATAAACGTTTGTACCAAAATAATTTTTGTCCTATTACTGTTACTTCATTTTCTCCAGAACGCTGTTTACGACCAGCAGTTGTAAGTTATTTTCCTCCGTTTTTTTAAGTAATTGGCTGCCTTAATTTCAAAATTGCAATGTTATTTTATGTTTTTTAGACAGAGTGAAAACAATATTTTTGCAATATCTTTCAAACTTAGCACGCAAGCTACTTAAATTCCGCAGAAATAATTTTCGAAAATTATTTGTAGATGTTACCGTTTAAGAAAAAGCAAAATCAGAATCAGAACACCTTATTTGCCATAAGTTCACACCGAGTTTTGTTTTCCAGCTGGAGATGTTTGCTCTTATATTTCATAAATATATTTTGAAAATTCAAAAACCGTTTAAACTGCCCAATATTGTACGTGGATGTGTTCCTTTCCAAAAAGAATTTTATTGTAAACCAATGTACTAGGTATAATATTTTCTCCCTTCCACTTATGGCATTTTTTTTTTTTTTTTTAATTTAACACATTTGTTTCAGAGACGGAGTTAAAAATTACTGTTTTTTTATCGTAGAATTTTTGCGATGAGTGTACTGAATGCTTTTTATGTTTTTGTAAACATGTTTAAAAAGTATTTCTTATTCTGTTCCTCGTAAGAACAAAACGTGTTAAACATTTGTCATTAGGTTTCCATAGTAAAAACCGTTTCTTAATTGTTACATTTGGAAGGTAAAATATATATGAATATAGTGTTCCTATTAAGGCTCCACAGCGGTCGCATTAATTGATTATTCAATTTTTCGCTTTTTTTGAATTTCTGAGTAGAAAAAAGTTAAAGTTTGTATTGTAGTGCGATATCTGTTTACCTTGCGCATCGCAATTGAACTTATAACTTGTATTTTGGCCGCAACCAGCGCAGCAATATTTTTTATACTCCTAATTTGTTGAACTGATTCCGGCCTAAATATACGTTAAAAGTTCAACTACAATGCCAGTACTATATCACTAAGTAAAAAGAATTCACATTATAATAGCAAATCTCAAATTTTATACTCTAAATATCAAAAAAGCAAATAATTTAATATTACAATAGTCCGACTAATCTATAGGCTTAGCGATGATAGTATAAATATTTTGCAAACATTTTTTTAATAGTAAATGGTAACCAATATGTGGTTAAGTTAAGTTAGGTTAGGTTCCTTTAACATATTGTTTTATTGGGTTAGTATAGAATGATAGCAGGTTATCGTTTACGAACTATTAGACCTGATTTGTATTGGTAGCGGCTTTTCGGCGAAAAGAAATTTTCAAATACCAATATGGCCTTCATTGCTCTAATACAATTAGTTGGTTGTTGACTGCAAATTATCGGACCTGTTAATTACGTTTTGAAAAGGCGGGTAGTCTCTACTATCCGACCAATATAAGTACATGCAGGTTAGCGAAAATGTTGTAATTGAACATTTGTACTTTTATGAGCATTGCTGTCTTAACGTCTGTGAACCACCGATCCTAGAAATGTATCATTTGCAGAAAGGCAACATTCGCAGACAGACATTTTTAAGCTCATTATTAAGATTGACATGGAAGCCATTCTTAGCAGCATATGTGTCTGTCATTGCTCTATATAAATTAGAATCGTATTTAATTATGGCTAACAAATCCCCACTGTATACGTGGAGAAAAACTGACTGATGTTAGGTGTTGTATGTTCACGATCCACTCATGACTTCTCCTCAACGGATTTGTCAAACTGGTCAATGTAATTGGTTGGCCTCTGATACTTAATTCTATCTCCATCTCCACTTGGACTAAGGTTGGAAACGTTAGAGATTTCGTTCTACGGAAATATATATATGGCAAAAAAAGTGGTCCATCGGAATGCACCGTTGAACAGAAAGCTACTTTTTAATGTCTGATCTCCCCACCCCTGATCAAAACCCTGGTATCGTGGTGGGTGGTCGAACTCCCACGATCTCCTCACACGTCCTTCCCCTACCCCAGGCATGGTCTGGTTCTAATTGGTGGCCGCTTTTCATCCGGCAGCGAAAGGGCTGATCTGCAGGGAGACATAGAGAGGAATGGGCAGGCTGTAAATCACCGTGGCTTCAGGACCTGGCTGTCGTCTCCCCTCTGCTCCACCAGCAGGACAAAAGCGTGCAGATTGGGTAGAGGGTGGGTTGTCGGGAAGGAAGGATGGAGGAACTACGGTCGAGACTTCACTCAGTTGAGGGAGGGTCGGGGTGGAAGTCGATATGCCTGCCAGTACTATCGATCTTTCATCACTCGTGCTGCTTCGTGACGCTGGTTTCTTTCATGCCTGAATATACGAGGAAAACAAAATTATAATCTGGTCGACAAAAATTGAAAACAAATGAAGAAAGATTGTGCTAGAAGAGACTAAGGAAATTTAAGGCGGTAAGTACGAGCTGAGTTGTGTGTCTCAAAGACGTGAGCGGAGTCAAACCAGGAGGAGCGAAACTCATTGCGGTATTTTAGACGTGCGAGAAGTCTCACTTCGAGATGTTCCCTGGATATTACACGTTAACGAAACATACTCTTGATGTTATACACAGGATAGTACACTAGCATTCGATAAATACGTAGCTATTGAAACAACGGTCCATTGAAAGGAGTTAAACCACCACGAGAACTTTTTTTTTTCTGTTCTGTGAATCTACCTTGATTGTCTTCCAGTGGAATTAAGTCTGCTTTGAGTCAAACGTGTAAAATATCAAATACAATAAGAAGACTTGTAACAGTTTGCGTGTGGGTACGCTTTACCTTCGTATATCACTCCATAGAAGAATTTAGTTAAAGTCTTTGGTTAGACGCTTCTCATTGGTATTTGTCATAAAAGAATTTAGACTGGCATAAATGCATGTAAACAAAAAGTTGTCCTCTTTCCCGAAAGAGAAAAATGTTTTAAATTAAGTGATAATGAGGTCAATTTGGCGGATCAATTGTTTATTTTATCCTAGAACTGTAGGCATACTGCCTCTGGGGAAAAAAATCATATAATTGTCTAATCAGTCTGAAAGTTATTATAAACCCCAGCCCATCCACCCACTCATTCACACCCCCCCACACACACACAGTCAAACGCAACTACACACCAAAATACACACACATGTGCACCTGTGAATACATGTATTTTTTTTAATTATTAACATTGGTTTGAAAACCGTTTCCTTATTATTGACATATTTCCATTTCTGTCTGTACAACTCTAACACCGAAACGTTAGTTAGTGACATGGAAAATTGTTACATTAAAGCCTAAATTTCTTCCTGTCTTTTTATACCTGAGTAACTTTTTTTATTCAATTTTTTTTCTTTCATTGATTTTCTTCTAGAGATATCGTCTTGGAGAAATCTGAAGTAATTTATTCATCCCAGATATAAGAAATTAAAATTAAATTGAACAGATACATGCAAGGCATTAATGACTAATGGAAATGCATTACAATTACGTGAATGACGTATGTAGGAGCAGTGTGCTATGATTTCGTATTTTTAACAGTATCGCCAATTATGATTACAGCCATTATATAATCTTACGTGATTCGACAAAAATTTATCAACGTACCTATTTAAATAGCTTCCAAAAATTGTTATGCAGCGAAAATGTTTTCTATAACTTTAATATGTTGATAAATAATCATTTCTGAGTCACGTTTAGTTAAGTGCTTTGCTATAAGTATGGAAGTTAGCCCGTAAAAAGTACTGCTTGGATTAAACAATATAATTTAATGTGTGCGTTTAAAACAATGCTTTAAAATTATGTGAATATAGGTTAAATATATAATTTATTTAAAGTTCATGAAAGCCTCGATAGGCAAACCCCTTAAGAACACTGCATTCATTCCTCGTCTGTAATGAGGGGTAAAACACTTGACTAGGGTTGACCTACTTACCCAAAGTAAAATCTATTCAAATGATACAAATGATTTCAGTTTCAATAAAAGTAAATGTATTAAACTACAGCATGAATTATTTGTTATTTCATGCAAATATTTTATTACAATACATGTATTTAAAAATATGCAAACACATATGTACATTCAGGTGTTTCTTTTAGCAAAAACAACTTTTAAGTGAAATTGAATTAAAATTCTCAGTTATGTTTAAATGTTAGTGCAGAACACCTGGAAATCAAGGCTGTGCGAAGTTGCGGTCACAGTAGGAGCGATACACCAAACAAAAACGTTACATTTTATCAGAAAAATGCTTAACTGATTGCCTACATCTCAGGAGGTATTTGATATGACCTCATCCACATACGCAGCACAGCCTCAACTTAAACGCAGTAGCGACCCACGCACACGTTCAAAGACATCTGGGATATCTCACACATTGACTGCTACAATTGCTAGTCTTGCTACCAAATCATCCTCGTCCACAATTTGAGTCTAATACACAGAACTTTTCATGTATCCCCACAAAAAAAAGTCCAGAGGTTTTAGATCAATGATCGAGGTGGCCATGCAACAGGCCCACCGCGGCCAATGCATCTATCCCGAAATGTATTTATGTAGTCTCACGTAATACGAGAGAAGTGAGGCGGCGCACTATCCAACTGCAACCACAAGTTCTGTCTGATAACCAGTGGTACATCGTCTAGCAGTTCAGGTAGTGTATTCTCGAGAAGTATCCGGTACATGACACCATTAAGGTGAGGTGGAAGTATGTAAGGTCCAACTAATTCAATTGCCACTATACCCGCCCGCATATTCACCGAAAACTTCTGTTGGAATCCGTGTCGAACACGAATATTCTTTCTTCTCGTAAGATCATATGTGGCTGTCATGCGAGTTGTAATATCTTTCACGTGTAAATGTCGCATCGTCCGTAAACAACACGAATGATGGGAACTGTAGAACCTCTTATGTGCGCTGCACAAACAACTGTGCAAAGGCCAGTCGAGCCGGGTAATCAGCGGCTGCAACGCATGAACTTGCTGCCAGCGGTAGGGTTGGTGAATATTTTCCCGTAGTTCTTCCCACACTGTCGAATGTGACATGTCCATTCAGTGCGCTACGGAGCGTGTACTAGTGTAGGGCACGTCGTCTATGTGCTGCAGTACTGCTTCCTCAAATACATAAGTACGCACATACCTGAGACGGCCAGCATTCCACACGTTTCTCTGCAACATGGGGGGTACACAACTTTTGCAATTATGACTGTGCAGAAATGAATGTAGTTTAAATAAAACTCACCTTGAATCCACTTATTTCCCTCAGCGTACGGTAGATCCATGTAAATGTCCGATAATCTGGTATCTTGCGATCGGGAAACTGTTCTCTATAAAGACGCTGAGCACGTCTGCCACATCAGTTCGTTCTGCCATACACAAGATCCATGTCAGCTTTTTCGGCCCACGTGTAACGTTCCATCTAAAGCACCGAGAAGCTACTTCACAGAGTAACGCTGATGGTCCAACACTATTCTCGATGCGCATCCACCGCAGGTATTTGACACGTTCACAACAATGCTGTCATCTATTACTGTTGTAACAAACTACATTCGTCCTATTCTTACACGTACAGGGTAACTTCCTAGTGAATGTAACTTGTCCTATGTATGTGCATAATCGTTCAACCTTGTTTTCCATGTATAGTAGACCGCAATGTCATCTTTGGCGCAGAACTTTCGTATGGTATGGAAGTTATTTCTGAATATGCGCCATTAAATAACAGATCCCAAACGCAATACACAACGGTAACACATTTGTCAATCCACAGCATTTCGTTTCTGTCATCTCATAACGTGTTCAATCCCCGGTGGGTTACAGCCCCACGCTTTCGCAAGTGGGAATCGTGTCTGACGGTGTCGCTGGTCGGCAGGATTTCTCAGAGAACTCCCGTTTCCCCCGCCCTTTTATTCCGGCAACGCTCCTTCGTAGGGTCTCATTCCATTGATTGTCACAACGCAGATATGATGGTAGCTTACAGGCTCAAAATCAGAATGCCATCAACCAGTCTGGAATTATCCCCGCCCTAGGTTGCATCCCCTGTACGATATTAATTAATTTATTTATTAGCGAAATGCGTACATGACGTACTGATATTCTTTCACAATGTACTGAAGGATGTTATTTGGCTTATGAAGTTTGTGAATTTATGTCTTCAAAATAATAACATTTTGTAAATTTTGCCAAACCAAATTTGTTGCGATATTAACCGAGTCGCGCAAATGCATGTTTTTGTTTTTTAAGCTTATGTAACAGCATTTTGCTGCATGCTTCAACAACTGCATAACGGGTTGTATTTCCACGGCCGCATGGTACAAATCCATTTCTTAGCGGATGTAGCACGTTTTGCCTACATACCAGGCACAGGAATGTTGTGTCAATTTTTCTGGTAGACGGTGCATTCTAAACATTTGCGATAAGAGGACCTTTTTTGCTCCTTACGGTGTACTGCCCGAACAGACAATATGACATGTTCACAAAACGTAACGTCAATATAATTTAATGTGTAATCAGAGATGCAGCCGCTATTATTTTCATGAAAGGGGGAGGTTAGAACGCTGAAATTATTAAGTATTAAAGATCTCAATAATACTTAACACCAACCAAAGAATCGTAATTTAACTTCTAACCGTTTTTGATACTTTGACAAAATGTGATTTTCAAACTCGATTTTCAAGGGCTTATTCCGCCCTCAATATTCCCTTTTCTCGAAAGTGTCCTATATAATGTCTACTTCATTTTTCATGATGAATCATCTCCCGGAGTTTGGGTCCTTAGATACAGTGGGAGAAAATCATGCCGGTAACCGATGGGAGACTTGCTCATAATATTAAAAGTAACAAGCAACTGTCTTTAAAAAATTATTGCAAAATTTACTAGTCGCTGTGAAAGAGACCACTTACACTTACTTTGTTATTGGCTTATACGACTTCTAAATGGCTGTCCTCATACTTTATTTGTGTGTACATTAAATATACGTACGCTCGTTGGATAAAATATATAATTTAATTATTGTCTAAATCGAAATTCCTTGTGAATCGTGATAAAAGGAATTTTAAACAAGAATTTCACAATACGGATGAAATGAAATAGGCATAATATTAAAAAAATTTACTAAATAATTCAGGATTATAAAAGTTTAGTCTTTCTATGGGTCTTAAAAAACAAAACTAAGTAATATTTCCATGATAATAGTTCAGTCATTTATTTAAGATCATATAAATTATATTCTGTTTTGTTTAAAACTCGGTACACTTATTTAAAGTGACAGCGTAATTTACCATAAAATTCGAATTGCTACATTATTTTTGTTAAGAAAATTAACCCAGTGTTGCAGTTGCATTAGTTGTTATACAATTAGTTGACAAAAATTCCATATTTTCTTTCGTTGGGAAAGGCAACAAAATGAGTAATATGTATTGTACGTATCAACTATTAATACGCAACTCAGCAGACTTTAAACTTTGTAAAAAAATGTTGAGTGATAATTTTAATTGTGGCAAATACGAGTGGTACTCGAGCTGTAACCAATTAGGGAAATGTTTTATATGAACAAAAATAACAGTTTATAAAAATAAAAATATATAAATTTTTCATATTTTTTAAAGTTTCTGAGAATAACAATTCCCATCCATTAGGAATTTCCAGAACAATGGTATATGTAATGTGATGTTCAGTTACACTTAAGTATTCTATATAACAATTACTGAATTTCCAATGTGATATCACTGCCATGAAGCGTTTGGCTTGATGAAAGACTGAGTAAATACGTGCCGTCAGTCCCGAAACCATAAAGGGTTTATATCATGTCCGAATAGGATTGAGAGGAAGGGCGTGGTACTATAGCAGAATCCTTTCATCTATGAGTATGATAATTCTGGATACTTCCCTGTAATTAACAGTCCTTGGAGGGTCGGCGAAGCCAGGGAGCGCAAACGACTAATTCTCCGCACCAACGAGATTCCCCCTTCTCTTGTAGGAGTTGTAGGCGGCAAGGGATAAAAGCTGATCGCTCCTTCCCCTCCGCACAACACCGCATTAAACTGTGGAGCTGCTGGGAACTCCCGGGTGTAAAGAAATGCCCTAGATCTCTTGTCTGTGTATAAGTTATAAAGCAAAGACTCGCATGGAAAATAAAATATTATTTAAAGTTTCCGTGGTCTCTCGACTTCGTGTAAAACTTCACCCGACACGCTACGGAGCTGTAGGTTGACAATAGAAAAGGGGCGCAAGGGAAAAGCAAACGGCGCGAGAGAGAGAGAAAGAGAAATTCTCTGTGTGAAGTTCCTTGTCTATGAGACTTGGCTGGAATGAAAGACATGATTAATAATTCAGAGAAACTGGGTTGCAAAGACATTTATTTGTTCTTTCCCTTATTTCAGTTTTTTTCTCCCTATCGGCCCTCTCCAGAATGAGAAGAGGGATGGGGGAAAGCCACGCAGTTCTGAAGAAACATGGCTTTCCTTATGGAAGCTGTGTCGCGTCTGGATAACTTGGGGTACGACGCGCCTTCCGCAGCGAACCCGCTGTGCGTGAAATCTGTAGCGTGGTCCAAGTCGAAAAGACGGAAGGGTGGCTGGCTGGGATGGTGAAGGGGCGGGGTGGTTGAATAAATTTAATCCCGAGCCAGGCGTGGTGTCGCGAGAGCTCACGATCCCGGAATACGGGTTCTCTTCGTGGGAGGCCGGGGATTGCAGAAGTTCTGAGAAACTTCGTCCTTGCGGTTAATTTATTTGAAGGCACTGTTGTTGCAAATGAGTCGCCCCAGATTCTGCAAACTAATAACTTTAGCTGCAGCCGCCACACCACCAGCAAAAAAAAAAAAAATGAATGTATATGGTGAGTTGTGTAGTAGGCGAGTTTTTTCTTTACATTCTGTGACCGCAGCTTAAATTATTTTTAATTTTCTTCTTTGCTAAATTTAAATGAACTTTACTGAATGTATGCAGTGCAGATTTCTGTATGCCTAGATAAGATGGCAGTTCACTGTATGCATATGCAGTCGTTTCTATAAGATTTGTTTTAGTTGTCTGTCGACTTTTGTGTTCGTTCCTTCAAAGAAATTAGTTTTCAATTATTCCCATAATAAATAACTTGACACTCCTCTTAAAAAAAAACAAGACTTTTTTTATTCGATGTATTTCCGATCAACATCTGCTCCGGTATAACAGTGAAGTCAGGAGTTTCATTCATCGTTCTGTGAATCTTCTGTTTTCACACCGTTACGGCTACAGCACGTAAACTCACGAAGTCTGCGGTAATTTAGATTCGATTATTTAATACCTTAAAATTAATTCGAAACAGTAATATTCTCATTACACAAAAATAAAACTGTTATTCGCGATATTTTCAGTAGTGATGCTCTAAGAGATGGAGGAAGTATTTGATGTACGTTTGTGTATTAGTTGTATGCTTCTGATATTCACACGTCCTTATTTGGAGTGCAAATATGCCGTGTGTAAGCAACAACCAACACACCGCGTCAAGACAAGAATGTATGTTAACCTAGAGAATTTTTCTTGCGCACGTCTTAGAGCTTAGAGCCGGCCTTCGTAGCGCAGTCGGTTAGGCGCCGTCTACAGAGCGAGAGGTCCTAAGTTCAAATTCAGGCTCGGACGTGGATGTTGTGTTGTCCTTACTCCTCTCTTCACCATAATCGGCTCTTTAAGACCACGATGTTAAAGAGCCGTAAAACCCTCTCAACTCACTTCACTAGTGTTCTATTATATCTGCTTTAAGAGTAACAGTTAATGTTGAGAGTTCAACGGTTTAAACAGCACATTACATAGAACATACGTGAAGTGAGACGAGAGGGGTTTACAGTTCTTTAACATCGTGGTCTTAAAAAGCCAATGTGTGTGTGAGTGTGTGTGTGTATATATATATATATATATATATATATATATATATATATATATATATATATATATATATATATATATGTGTGTGTGTGTGTGTGTATCTTACATAAAACAGAATTTTATTTAAATCATCGATATATAATTATATATATATGTATATATCTTACATAAAACAGAATTTTATTTAAATCATCGATATATAACTATATATATAATTATATATCGATGATTTAAATAAAATTCTGTTTTACGTAAGATCGTTTTAAAATTAGTTTAGATTTTCGTTTAAGGAACTGTTCTCTATTTTATAACATTTCAGGTGGAACATGCCAATGTTCTATTGTTCAACAAGCATCTTGCCAAATGATATCCATCATGAATTAAGAGTGTTTGACTAAATAAAAAAGTACACCTGTTCTTTGACGAAGTCATAGTAGTCTTACGCATTGTCTTTCAACCTCTTTAATATTTGGTAAAGCAGTAAATAAAACGTATTTTCCCTCCAATTGTGACGAATTTAACTACGCCCCTGTCTCACATCCACCCGTAATTTAATATTTATTGAAACATACTTAAATTAGAAGAGACTCAATTTTTAAACCCATATTTTACGAACATGTTAACATTTAACTGTACAACTCAATGTATTTAGCGCTGAATGAAAGGCATGTTATTTATCGAAAGCCTTAGAGATAAATTAATAAAATTATTGGAATATTTACAGGTTCCCTCACTTCTTTTTCTTCAAATAAATTAAAAACAAAAAAAATTTCTCATCTAAAGTATATCTTAAAATATGGAACATATTAAGCCAGAAAATAAGATGATCCAAACCATACTTATTATATAAACTAAAAAGCTTGGATATTAAAATAAAATAAATATATTTTTTATTCACAGATTATTCAGATTTCATAACAATAAATGACTATTATGAAATTACACAAATTTAAAAGTGCATAATGTATTCATTCTGCATTACAGCTTTAACACTAGAGCTACCAGTATTTTTAACCTCCCTTCAACTCCCATGAGAGGCCAATTCGACCGCACTGTGGAAAATTGGTTTCAACGACTAGAGAAGTAAACAACTCGGAAACGGTGAATTTAGAGTTTCTCTAGTATTCATTGGTGATGAGAAGTAAATTTAAAATTAGTGACCGTGGCGACAGCGTGGTACATAATTAAACGCTAAAAGCATTAATATATAAATGTAGGTTTCTTGAAGCCAATTCGTGAAAATTAAACAATGGCAATCCTAGGCAATAGTTTCAGCCAAAGTTTTAAACAAAATTGTTTCCAGTGTTACGAACTTCTGAGGCACAATCTCTGACGCCAGAACCTCGTGGATTTAATTGCTGCGCAAAAGATCATGCGTAACAAATTAGTAATTCTGGATAAATATTTACTCATAAAGTTGGCAAATACCACTATCTAGGATTGTCATTCAGTATTTTATCCATATTAGCTTCGAAAAAAGCATAGAAATCAATTGATGTTTCTGCGTTTATTTATCTACTACGCACTCTTAAACTTTCCTTGCCCTAAAAAAATACTTCAGTTTCGCAAGACTATTGCAATACGAGACAATTATAAGGGCACATCACCCAATGGAACACTCGATGCTTGGTTTTTAGAAGTCAGAAGTAAGATTTCCTGTAGTACATCGATGACCCCCACCCAATCAAGTATATCCCACCCCCCCCCTAGAGAGATTAGGTAGCCCTAAGGCTCAATACATTCAACACTAATTAGCTGACCAATCGAAATACCTGAACCCGACCATCTATATTAATTGTACAAAGGTGATGCAGTCCCACTTAAATGATTACATTTATTTTATCCAAGTTTATTGCCATGGTGACACAAAAAAGTCATTTTAAATTTGAAAAATAAGATATTCACAATACGAGACATTAATAGGCATAGAGATAAAAATTTCAAAAGTTTTGCTTTCAGCGATGCAGAGAAACATAATATTGTTGACTTTTAAGACACGAACACAGTCAGCAGCAGGTCGATTACGGATCTGTTATTGTCCCGTCTTAACTCGAACGTGACGTTGGTAAGACGTCAAACGATAATGCGACCACCGATGAATTAAGACGCGTCAAAATTGTGGCGACACAGCCTTGACTAAGTCGCCCAAAATCGGGAGTCTCAGTTAAGTTGTCGCATCATTAGTATCAGTAAATTGAACCATTTATTTATACAAGTCATTTCTGAGCATTGGCATAAGTAATTTTGTAAATAAACTTACTGGAAAGCGCTAAAGACTACAAAAAATTATTGTGTATAAAATTATGAAATTGTGTAGACTTAAAATATATGCATGTACACTGAAGCAACACTATGTAGGCCTATTTCGTTAAAACAAGTAAAATAACTTTTAACCTCTTACGTGACAATTACGAAATTTGATGCGGCGCAATCCTTATCTGTTGCGACAACTTAACTGAGACTCCCGATTTTAGTCAAGACTGTGTCGCCACAATTTTGGCGCGTCTTAATTCATCGGTGGTCGCATTTTGTCGTTTGACGTCTTACCGACGTCACGTTCGAGTTAAGATGGGCCAAAAACAGATCCGTAATCGACCTGCTGGAGGGTTTGGAGTTGTAATGTCGGTGAAGTAACGTATAAAATTAGTTCAATTACAAACCATTAAAGTTTACAGAGGACAAAAGTTATGCATGTCCTCAATTCTGATGGCGTGCCTTGTACTATTAGGTGATCTATAATTACGTTATTATTGTTGTACTGATGGAGCCGATGTCTGGAAATATCGTCTTCCAGACGTTGTCGCACAAATAGTGCTCTGTTACTTAGCAGAGCGGTAACCAAGTGTATGAACGCGGTTCATGATGCATGTGGAAATTTCACTTTTTAAACCTATTTTGTGACAAAAGCTGTGGATTATGTGTCACCGCTGCCATCTGTTACGGCGTTCCTTGGATAGAAATGTGCGTGATGTTCAAAGTTACCTTTCACAGGTTCTTGCAATATAATAACAATTAAGTCATTTTCGTGGACGTACGCCATTGCGAGTGAACGTTGCTCAGTTGCAGAAAACCCACAATATAGCATGGAAAGTAGTACATTAAAGTTACAAGTTACGTATCCTTGGCGTAGCCAGATCAAATCCGGATTTAGGGCTTAGTAAAATATGTTAAATAATTAACTCAAATGCCACAATATTCACCTTATCAAAATAATCCACAGTAGTAAAACACTTACATGCACGCGATCCCGAACTTTATAAATTAATCTTCATAATTATTACTTGCAGTTATTATTTCAAGCAGTTAGAATATCTCAACTAAGAAGCAGTTAATCAGTGTCTGACACTTTACACAAATAAGTCGACATATTATATAAATTTAACTATATTTAAAATACTTTATTCCGTAACTCTCTCAATATTTCCAGTAACAGTCTACCCTACTTGTCTGTACCGCGTACGCAGGCGTATCGTCCGAACACGCCTCCAACTGTTGCACCGCCATATGTACTGCTGTCCCTTGAAGTTCTGATTCCGCACCGCTCCTTGCCACTGCCGTCATCTTCGTCAACTTCGTCTTCGCTGCCAAGGTCGTCTCCGCCCCTTACACGCACCTGCTAAACGCTACAATCACTCTGCTGCTGAGGCTGCCAGGAAGTGTATTTATGCCCGGCCGCGACGACACCTAGATCATTCTCACAGCTCGGAGATGAGATATATTTACCGCGAAACTTCCAAGTCTTAGGGCATCCTTCGATGAGAACCTAGGAGAGTGCTCTTCACGGACGGCTTATCGATATGGCCCGTTCTACAATGGCATGGACGGTGGCATGTAACACGGAAGCGAACTACGTAAAACCTTCCAAATATAATATCCTACACAACGTATGCGCGGGGCCGCTATTGGCGCAGTAGCTTGAGTGCTCGCCTCCCAACCGAGTGATCCGGGTTCGATTACCGGCGGGGTCGGTCTCCTGATTCTTATATGTGGGAATCGTGCAATTGGGCAATCCTGCCCCCCCCCCTCTTTATTCTAGCGCTGCGCCATACTAACGTTATGTAATCCCTCACCAGCTCTAAAGACCTAGATGTTAAGTGCTGACCGAAATATCTTCGCATAAGCGTAAACGGATAAACGCACAGAAGAACGTAAGTAGTTGGTCATTTCCAAGTGTTCCGTACCCGTGAATACGTGCGGCCAGCAGGAGGAAAACAAGGTATTTCGTAGTTCGCCTCCGTGTTATGCGTCTCCGTTCGTCGTAGTACGGTCCTAATCGCCAGTGCTCGCTTTCCAGACGGCCTGCGACGTCAGCGAGAATGGATAAGGAAGAAGGCAGCCTCGCGTATCTCAGGAGGAGGTGTGGCTCTCGCGTCAACTGCGGTCTAATGCTATCTCATTTTGATACAGTAAACATAAAGGAAAACCTTATTAGATATTGACAAGAAATCTACAACGTACAGTTCCGAAAAAAAAAGTAAAGTCAATGCGTCTAGTGGCACGATGAAAACCAACATTACAGGAGACTAGCAGGAGTTTCTCATACTCTACAAGTACTACTTGAGAATGGAACATACCTTTTCCCGAAACTTGGCATATGTCGACGAAGGAAGTCTGCTACATACGTTTGTGTTATTTTCATTGTTTCGTTTGTGTTTTAATATAATCCATTCACTGTTCGTATTATGTTGTCTTTTTTGTTCTAATTCAGTATTGTGGATAACTTTCGTACACCTGATTTTGCTTTCTGTACATTTATCCTTTTGGTTTTGAGTCGTATCTGAATGCGCCGATTTATTACTTTTTCGGACTTGTTTTCGTTTTATATATTTGTTTATAACAGCCAATGCTACATGTTGTTTTTTTCTTCTAATTGTATCATACTATAATTTTTACAGTGGATTTGTTGAGACTTAGTAATAATCGCTTAAAATGCCGTACGTCCATGAACAATGTTCAGCTTAGTGTTTTTAATGTGACAAAGCAAGTCAAGTGTTAGAGTGCTTCTGAATACTGTGGTGCCTTTCAAGAACTTGCAGTGTTCAGACACCCCTGAAGCGCAGTAGTTGTGGAGGAGTGACAAACTGGAAGTAAGGGAGGGACGTAGGGGTGAAGGAAGTAACATGCCATGGTTGCCCAGCTGCAAGCTCGCCGGTTGTGAGATATGTTTACCGCGCGATTTCAGCGGCTGCTTTACGGCGCCGTATATTCCTCCGCGAGGCCCGGTACTTCTCTGCCAGTATCCTACCCACGTCTGCAGTCATCTAGTAAGAGGAGAAGGGGAGTGAGACTGGAGGATAAACGCGCAGGAGGGGAAGAGTGGGTCCCTGCGCGCTGTTTATCCGCCCGACGTGGTCGCTGTGCGGGATTGCCTAACGTTCCCGGGGTTGCAACCAGCAATACAGGAGCGGATATTACCGACTGTTCTCGTTGGCTGCGTGGGCAGAGAGGTAACGGCGGGGACAGCAGGACTTCTACCGACAGTTAGAGGGGCTTGGGTGTGTGGTTCGTAGGACGCAGCACACGTAACAACTTAAGTTGTGTGAAGAGGAGGGGACATCGCACAAGAAAATAACATCATCCTTTCCACTGAAACGACGTTCTCGTAAAAAATAAAGATAACTTAATTTACAATACGGAAATAGACAATCAAAATCGTATTACATGGCCGTTAGTAACGCAATAAGACAGACGGAAACAGCTAAGGTTACAAAAAAGTAATCTGTACGCAGTGAGGGATTCCGTGCCTAATATAATATACGTACTGAACAATTTACGGTTTTATAATTTTTTTGTAAAACTTTAATAGGCGTGTTCATAGGATACTATATGTTATTATCAGAAAAAGCCGGTAAATTGTTAAGTATCAACAGTTTCCTTGGAGATATAATTATGTCCGAAAGCTGTAAACGAGTTCAAATCTCAAGACAGTAAACCTCAACTCTTACGGTTTATAACGGATATGAGACTTGTTCGACTGATTTACGTTTGCTCAAGTTTCTCATGAATGAAGCACCTCTGGAAATACATACCCTGACAATAACATTGTTCGCAACGTTTTTCGCACTATATTATTACATATCCTGTAATGTAGACTGACCCGAGAACTTGATTTTTGAAAGTATTAATCGTGGTCGGTCATACAGGTAATAAAATAAAAATATTTTTTTCGTCTGTTAGTTGTTCAATACAGTTTAACTTCTGACTTTCAATTTTCAAGGCGCATGCATTGCCACAAATTTTCTGGCGCTAGCCAGGGAGAAATTCCGTGCTTGAAATCTTACTGAAGTCATTGACGTATGTGCTCCTTTTAACTTAATTCGTAAAATTCCTTTACCTTCCATTTTCCATAAAAACGGCTATGGTTAAGCCCAAATAATCAATTTTCAGTGTCAAGTCGTTTTTTTTTGTTACTTTGTGGCCGGCCATTTTTGTTTATTTTCAGAGCTTTATTCGGCAATAAATTGAAGTTAAATCGAAAGGTCATAAATGAAAAAGAAAGAAAACCACAACTGGATTCAAATTTTTGAAAATCTTCTTGTAACTGCCTTCGAACAGCAGGTATCGTTAAGTGGTTAGTATTTCATTAAGTATAGTGTTGCGAATTTCAAGTTTTTGACAATAGTTGTTACTTTGTCGATAAGTAGTTTTGTGTTGACCGCAAAATAATATTTTAGATAGCGCGTAAATAAATTAACATTTGTTGTAATATATTTTTAGTGTTTCAGTCTGTAGTTAACAGCACAATTTCATCCGTAGTGACATAGTAGGCAAAGGCGTACGTTCACACACGCAAATTCTTAGTGTTTGTTTGAGAATGCTTAAAAAACATTGTATTTGATTGCACTTCTGCTGGGAACATTTGTGACAATCTTCTGCAACATTTTTAAAATAAATATCGATATCGCTGCTTGTGCCAGAGATGTCTAAATTAAAGTTAATAGCACATGCACAGTGAGATGTCATGTGTACGACATATAGCATAAAATCATTGTACAAATATTTAATGTGAAAAATAAATTTACATGGAGCATTTTGCACTGAACTAAGCGCAATAGTTATAAACAAAACTGGAGTTGAGACTAAAACTGCAGGATTGTAGTACTTCCATTCAATTAACAATTCAGTAAGCATAAACTAAGAGCAGCAAAGTAGAATCACAAGGTAGCTTGTCCTAAATGTCCCGTAACATACTTAAAATAAAAAGATTGATTAGGTGTGTGTAGATCCAGAAGTTTAAACATGTTAGAACAATTTTCATTAAGCATAATGCGCATAGCAGGTAAGCAAACTGTACGGGTCTTGAGACACAAAGAAATCAAATCTATTATTCCTTTCAACCATGGAAGACAAAGTATATATTTTGATATTCTGATATTACAATCTTGACAAACGACATTATTTTGCTCATTAACTAATTTGAACATTATTGCAAATCATTTTACAAGTAAGAGTTGCATTCGACCCATTAAAGTTCTGACAGTTATACATTGTATGTATGTGTGCGTGACAGGGAAGGAATCGATACAAGGCATTGGATCAGTTTCAGCGAAAACGTATTCAAAAACGCGTGTTCCAACA
>PNEQ01072732.1:80129-152285 GCA_003012365.1 Medauroidea extradentata
TTTCTGAAATAGAATTGACGTAAGGCCACTGAACAGTAAAAACTGTAAGAACATAATCAATAAAACAAACGTACCTACAGTAACTTGAAAAATAGTGAATCGTTAATGGAGCTGATCAATACCTTGTACGAATCGAAGTCCTGTTCCATGATGTGTGCAGTTTATTATGACCCATCAAAAGGACGGCCATTCTGAACCAGTCGAAGAGAAGAAGTGAGGCTTCAGGTTAAAAAACAATACTTATACAGCTCAGCTTATTACGCATGCGCAAAATGCAAAAGAGGGGAAAAGGCAAACAGGTAGGGGTCAGATGGGAGGGTTGCTAAGGAGGGGAAAGTAGAGCAGGAGGAGTGGGAATTGCATCAGGAAGAAGGAAGAGGAAAGGGGGGAAAGACACATCAACCTGAATTAGCGTTCATGACTACCCGAGTAGGCGGCGCGAAATTCAAGCAGAGCGGAGACACAGACGAAACAAAATTTTAAGTTCATATCTAAAGTACAATTTAAGAAGGACGAGCTGAGAGTCAGCTCAATTTGGTCAAAGAACTGGCAATAGTAATACTAATTAAATACGATGGAGTTTCTCACTGGTTTCTATGTACAAGAATTTATTACTTTATTGCTTGTTTTCAAAAGTGTTCGCTTATTCGTCATTGACGTATATCATAATGTCAGTAACAATATGGTATACACAGAAGGTCCTTTGGATGGTAATATTAAAATTAAAATTAAAAAGTCTACTATTGTCAACCAGTTTAATAAGAAAATGACCATTACACACTCAGAATGTCGCGTACTTTGATTATCCGCGATACATTATTGATACAAGATGTTTCGTAAATACAATGTTATACTCCGGAGGCGTATTCCTCACAATCAATTAGATGAAATCATTAATACAACTTAACACCTAAGTTGCATCTCAAAGGCTGTATGCCTTTATGTAGTATAACCACCAATGAATAGCACATTTTGCAAAACGTATTTACAAAATACGTGAAATATTCCAATGAAAGATTAAACGGGCATAGTTCAACGGGCTGAATTACGTTTAACACTGTCAGAAAAACTGATTTGTGGAGATGAGGATTTGTAATCCTTAAATTGCGAAAAACCTTTGTACTGATAGTGCATCAGCATTTATGTGGCATATTATTAAGAAGCGTGCAATAAGAGTAAAAGATTAGCAATATTCGCTGTGCACTCAACTCAAACACTTAACAGCAAGTAGTCTACTTTTCAGTAAACGAAGTCACGTCACATATTTATATTTGTGTAACTAAAAGCAGGTACCAGTCGGAAAACTGTGAAAATTATTAGCCCTCGCAAAGATGGCAATACGTTCCCTCAGAAGTAGTGATGAGTGTGGGTGATGCAAAGTGACCTTACTGCAGGATGGCAACTTGCACACGTCAGAGTAGAGATCTGATCAATGAACTCACCAATCTTACTCGTCTTTCAAATGGAGAAAAAAATTATAATTTTATATTTGTATAAAATAGGGTTAGTTTTTTAGACGTTCCTTGTCCTAAGTACAACAATAGTCGCGGAATAAATGCTGAAGGTACACAACCAGGGAATACTGTGACCACCGTGAACAAGGGAATATCGTGAATACCGGAATATAGCCCCTGTAGTCAACGTGCAGGACACCAGAGATGAGGAGACGTTGCGTAACAGACGTTGCTCACACAAGATCCTACTATACCTCATTGGTGTGTTAAGAAAGTAACTAATCGTGTGATGTTAGCGTGAATGTATCCAGGTGTCGTAAATGAAACAGCCCATCCCCCCCATAACCACTCACGACAGTGTTGCATTTTATATATATATGTATATATATATATATATATATATATATATATATATATATATATATGTATGTATATACCTATATATAATATTATTGCGTGGTTCGTCTATAAACGAAATTAAACTATTAAAATATTCAGAGTAATATTATAAAACCATTAAACCCTGATTCAAGGGAAAATGTGTGCCAATTTGCAAATAATTGTTTCATAGTGATGTTATGGCATCAAGAAACAATCGAGTTGAAGTTGAACTCTGTATTACGATTTTTTGACATTTGCTAGTTTTAATTTAAAAAAAAAAGTACACAGTTATTTTTAAAATGAAGACGAATTTTACTCTGCAGTTTATTTCATGTTTTTATATTTACGTTAATGTAAAATAACGAAACTGTGAGAAAAAAGTCAAAACTACAGAAGAAGGACATGAGCCTTGAAGAGGTCCGCTTTGTTCAGGGAAATTTCAGACAAGTCACTCGTGGTTAATGACGGCCGCAAGTCTCTACACACACTGGCACACCCGTGCCCTCGCAGTTATGTGGTGTCAAACTGTGCCGTACGAAGCTCGTGTAATATGCATGCGCAGTCACGATTACCCCTCCCCCCCGGACAACCTCTTCCAGCCTTGCCATTAGTCTCGCCAGGCCAGGCCGTATCCGCCGAGCACAACCCTCCCCCTCTCTTATTTCTATCGCACAAGCCCTACTGATGTAATTAACGCACTCATGAATCTCGTGCACACTGAACGCACACAAACTGTACCGCAGGGGCTCCAGTCACGCTACTGCACGTCCTGAAAACGTCCGCTCCTGGCTAGGGAATTCTAATACTGCAAAACAAACGTATGGTTATATATTTACATCACTCGGTTACGCATGGGTTTTAAAACCACTGGGATTTCTTAACTTGTAGTAGTATAGTATAATAACAGTAATAATATCAAAGGAGGATAACCGAGCGTCAAAAAGATAAAGCAAGATAAGTGGATTTTACACCTCGTCGACAACGATGCCATTAGAAACAGTGACACACAACCTCATGCAATGACAGAAGCTGGGAAAGGAGTCAGTCATGGTTTTTGGTTAAGAAAATATCCAACAATTTTCCGGGAGCGATTTCGGGAAACTACGGAAAACGCAAATGAGGATGGCCGGAGACGGGGATCAAACCCGGGTCCTCCCTAATGGGAGTCGCACGTGTTATCGTTGAGCCTCCTTTCTCCCGAGGACCGGGGTTATCGTACCCTGGAGTGCGGACTTTATTACTGGGCCCCCGTAGGCATCTGCATGCCTCGGAGGTTGACATGACTTGAGCGAGGCCTATAATAGAGAAGCGCTGGAATGAGAGGGCAGGGAAACGGGAGATCCCCGAGAAAACCCACCGACCAGCGGCATCATCCGGCACGAGTCCCACAGTTATGTGAAAATCAGTGGCCCGACCACACAGGGAATCGAACCTGGGTCGCCTCGGTGGGAGGCTAATTGTATGACCATTCGGCTGCCACGGCCCATACAACCACTGAAATATTCGATAACTGTTTTCCGGCACTGTTAAATTCAGATAAGATTTTACGTACTTCTTGGGGTGTGGTCATATTCAGCTACAAATTTAACATTGATGTCATTATAGGTGGGATTTCACATGGACACTTGTTTTGAATACCAGATAAGGGGGCCGATTAAATATCGCTATTGAGAGGTGCAGCGCAAAATTTGCACCTGCGCTGCGTTGTTTTGGTATCAAATATACAAATACGCAGGTGCAAGTAGTCACGTGACGGCGCAAGTGCCTGAAAATCTGCGACTAGCAAATGGCTCGACGCAGGTCCATCTGCGCCTTTCGCGCATGCGCACTGGACAATTTTAAGGTGTGGGAAAGTGAATTAACATAAAAGTTGGATATCTTTATCTGTATCCAGTGTTCTATGAACTTAAATTATTTACGTTTTCGTGACTCGCATACACATTTTAGTTTTCAATTGCTACGAAGTACAGTAAAAGTATGATACTGAAATGTTATTTACTAAAGAAGCCATTAAAATTGGGCAACGATTCATTATCCTTTTCGCGGAATATATTTTGAGGACTTTTTTCCGTAGCACACGACGAGAAGATATAGTTGGTTTGTTGACGTGGTTATTTGTACCGCTAAAAACTTTTCTTAAAACTTTTAGGCAAATGATAATGTAAGTAAATAGCGAAATTTTTTTGCAAGTACCTGTTTCGCTAATTGCTTAGAATAGTGAAATTACCTGTTTATTTTCCTTGCTTGGATGAGGTGTTTCAACTTCACATCTTTCTCTCCTTGTTTACACATTACACGTGCTTTATATTTACGAGGGTTTATGTTGGTATTATCTTTATTTCATGAAACGGGAGGGCTAATATTTAAGTTTAAAGTCTTTCGTGAAACTGTTGTTGCTGTCTACACATATCACGCCTAAGCCTATCTCGGTGAACATTGAACTTACAATCATCTGGACCTAATATAATTTACTGCAGTATAGTTGTATGAAAGCCACTTGCATTTTCTATGCATTAGTACTGATTTATTTATAAATAATCATCGTATCACGATTTGATAATTTACGACTCGCTGATAGACGAATGCCACATGTATAGCCCATTAGGTAATAGGCCTACACTCACAAATACCATGCCACACAAGTTAAAATAACTTATCAGAATTTCAAAACTAGGTCACTCAAATTAGTACTAGTATAAATATAAAGTGTGTACATAATTTTTGCCCTAATCGCGTCACTCGTATATCATTTTAGGTCTTTTACTTTCTGTTAGCAACGTAAAGTACGTAAAAGCTGGTTACAGACGAATATTACTCTGATGTGTTTCATTTGTGTTAAAACAATGATGCTCACCATAAATTAACCACTTAATTATTCACGAACAATCACATTCAATAAAAATTAACACACATCCACTACACTGAAATAACCACGACATTATAGCAATTTATTTTTCACGCTTCATAACATTACTACGACACATACGTTTATAATGAAAATTTTGTGGCGATTTTCCTTTATAACTTGATATGAAACTTTTTACATCCTTGTATGAGCACGAGAAAGCTACACAATTTGAGGTTACGAAAAAATATAACCAAAACATTACTTTAAGCGCGATAAATTGTTCACTGCTACATGGATGCTATATCCGCATGTAAGTACACGGGTGGGCAGACAGTTTCTGCCGTCCAAGTGGCAGTGAGAATTATGTTACAAATTTTCTGATTGGCTTCTATAAGATGGAGAGGGGTTGTAGTTGCGCCGAGCCGAAATAGGCTCCGCCCCTTGCGTCTTGCGTTTTCGAGTATATTTAATTCCAACTAAGACTAGAGGTGAAGCAGCAGAGCAGATTTCCTCGCGTTGCACTGCGTCGGTGCAAAACGCAAGTGGTGATATTTAATCGACAGCAAGGTGCTAGGGATTATTCGTGGTGTTTAATTATATAACCTGATCATAATTATAAGCCACGTATTAAAAAATAATTATTAATAAGCGCAACTCGGCCGCCACTACTGATGTGACGAGAACGTCAACCTCTCACTAAGGAGGTGTGAATTTAATTCACGGCAGCGTTGGTTCTCAATTTTACACGTATAGGAAACGTGGTGGAAGTTTGCGTGACCGGAGGTTTTATTAGGGGCATTTCCGTTCCCCTTCTCCTTCCCAACCCGTCGTTTTTGTATTGTCGGATTTCAAACAGCAGTGTCCTGTGTTGTGGATATAGAGTCATGTTGGTCTGAAGAAGGGGTTCTGGAGCCCTGGAGGGTGGACACCTCCTCGGGTGAAAACTCAGATGCATGGTGTTTCGAAGGTACGTAGGGCATCGGTGTGAAGTCCCAGCCTTGTGTTGAGCCAATCGCGGGTCGAACTCTGAGTGATGGTGGTTTATGAACTCCTGCTTGGGAGAAGACTTACAGGGTGCCTAGTAATAGGACTCGTCCATGAAGCGGCTTGATAGCCTCGCCCACAGCAAGGTGGTTCTCCGCTGTGACCTGTTGGTGTTACTGTTGCTAGGTGAGTGGGTTTCTACTACCCGCCATCGCGACTGGAAGGAGCGTTTCTCCTATAAGTGGTATACTGCTACCCTGTCAGCTTTGTACTTTGGCTCCACGGCTATGGCGATCCCTGGCGGTCTGTAGCTGACTGGAGAGGAATGACGACCCTCCAAGCAGGAAGGACAGCAAGGTGTGTCCTGCTAAGTCTACGGGATCAGGTATAGGAGGGCAATACTACCATACACCAGTGGCAGCGGTGCCGAACACGTGCAGGATTTCAGTTTGTTAACCACAAGGTTTCGGTAGACGCGTACCAGTTCTAAGCCAGAAGTGTGCTCGTTGAGTGTGATACAAGTCACGATTTATTTCAATACGTTTTACGAGTGTAATAGTATGTTTTTTTTTTAATTATTACGTTGAAATTTGCTTATGAAATCGGAATAGCTAAAAATTGGTTGCCCTTGGTTTTTTTTCTATAAAATTGAAAATTTTTATTAATTTAGAGTTTTGTGACATGCTGATATAGGTTACTCACGAAAAATGGGAAATGTTAATCCCGGTTTTATTATCAGTTTCATACTTATATTCCCATATCTTGATGCTACTACCAAACCACTGCAAGAAGGAAATATTGTTTATATGTTTTGTCAAATTGACTGAGACCGTAATGTTACACACACGTTTTTTGTTTTATTTTTAAAGCTGTCTTGAAAAGTGCTCGATTTACCGTGTACATCCTATATCATGCTGTGAACTCAGAGGTGGGAATATTACAAGCTGATACAAATATTCATTATTTTGTGATAAAGTAATATACACAAAAAATGTGTTTTAAAATCATTGTTCCTAAAATCCAAACCGTAAGAGATATAAACAGTAGTTCACCATTCGTCATTGCTACAGGAGGTACTCCATATGACCACTATCCACATCAAAGTATCGTTGTGTTCTACATCGAAGGGAATTACTTACCCTTGTAAACATTCCGGGTTGGTATCGGAAGTGCTGACAGGAATTTTTGACGGGTTAAGCTGGATTCACAATCAAAACAAGTACGTGTAAGAGTAGAAACACTGGGTGTGCATGCAAGCAGTCACATAGTCACATCACCACATAGCGTGCGTGCGTTACGTACGCGACTGATAGTTGTTCAACTTGATATTTATTACTTTCGTACGTCAAGCGATGGTTGTGAATCCAGCTTTATAGTATCAATAAAAGCATAAGACTAAACGTAACTTTCACAATGTTGTTCAAACACTTCCTCTTTAGTGCCGTAATTTTTTATTAATGTTTCGTTCCAAAACTATTAAAGTGCCATAATTTACAGCCGGTATATGCACAACAGTACTAAACAATGTGCATACTTAGATTCTATAGCGTTTTGAATCCAATTAAAAAAACCAAGTGCGTATGTTGGTACGTACTTATGTCAAGTGTGGTTGTGAAGACGGCTTTACTGTTGTGCTCATGAGACTTTGATAGGGGGTGTATACCTCTTATGGCATGGGCTTATGGAGCTGTATGTATTCATTCATCTTTGTCTTGTTTTGTACATAATAGGTACTCTCAAAATTGGAATACTTTTATATTAACGACCTCTAGAGATGAGAGCTACAAATGAGAATACTGCTATTTAGTTGAGTGCCATGGTTTAGAAGGAGATGTGGGACACAACAGGTGCGGTCTCTGCTCGACACCACAGATCGTACGTGAAGGACCCTCGTGGTGCGTCCGACCTTGGATGCAAATCTCGCCACTCCAGAAAGCCCTCCATGCTGCCAGCACCCTCTCTGCCACCCTCCATACCTTCCACTTCCCCCTCAACAAAGCACCTCGTGTCCGCTCACGTCATACACATTCCTCTAGGCGACATAGCTGCTCGCTCGCTCACACTTACTGCATGTTCTCAACAAGATTTTGTTTTGTACTTGTTTCTCCCCTGTGCTAGATTTGTCAATTTTCTTCGACGTGTAATGATTTATTAATGTCACGACTATTGCCGTAGGTAAAGTGGGTGCATCAATATATCGTAACTGTTGAAATTATTAGTCCCTAACGTTTATAATTAGACGATTTTTACAACAGGTTATTATTCTATATACATTTCAAATTGTGTTAGTTTTGCGGCAGCATTTATGATTACAATTTCCTTGCATAAACATTATTCTATTCTAAATAATTTCTACATAAAGACCAATGAAACTCAAAATTTGCATGCTATGGGGATGAACAAGTAACAAAAACTTATTAATATTCAGAAATTGATTCAAATAAACATTATATGTGGAATACACCACAATAATAAGCATTTTTGTACTTTTTTTCTTACATTACCGTCATTTTCAATGTCTTCTTTAAATCCAAGAACTCTAAAATTAAAAGTAAACAATTATGTTGTTATGATTTTTAAATAGAATCCCACTGCGTAATGACGGATAGCAAAAATTGGTTCAGTTTGTCATCCAACCTTAATTGCATAATGACATCAAATAAATTAATATATTATATACATATGATCTTTGAATGAACTGTCATAATAGACATACACGCACGTGCATATATATATGTGTGTGTATATATATATATATATATATATATATATATATATATATATATATATATATATATATAATGTTTTCGTAAAAAATTAAACTAATTTTGAGGGATGAAGTATGATAATAAAAGAAGCAAAACGAGATTCACATGCGATATGAAGTAGTGGGCTGGAAATAAGGTTCCAAGTCAAAAGTTATTAGCAAAAAATAACTTTACACAACAAATTTGGAATTTTCTTTTAATATCGCGTTCGACTGACCTTATTGCGTGAAGTCATGTCTGGTATCTTATCTACGGGACATTGTTACGTAACTAATTAAGACGACCTGAATACTTGCTGTTGTATGATGTCATCAGAACGCCGCCAGCTATATTACACCGATTAAGGCAGGACCTCTTGTGACACTGTCATGCCTGCATAGATGCTGAGACCAGCCATACTAAACACCTAATCTAAAACGAGTTCATATCGTGGTATAAAATAGGACATCAGTAATTTAAAACTCCTCAAGAAGTTACAAATTAGTTTTCCCTCGCTTTTCGCAATAATAAACATCTTCATACTTGCTCTCTTTAATCGTATAATACGCCATTCTGTAATGTATAATAATAATAATTAATTCACGAGTATGAATGGGATTTATATAACTTTATTCACACAAAACTTGCCTAAGATTAAAAAGATTTAACACGTAAACTTAAAGAGCTTACCATTGTTAGTTTGCATGGTAAACACAATTAAACATTACTGATTGCATTAGGTAAATTTTAATTCTACAGATTTACTTGATATTGGAACTATTTTTATACAGAAGAAAAATGTAGAATGCTGGGTGAGTTACAGCTAGAGCTGAAAATAAAATTTCAAATACGTTAACTTGATTTCGTTTGTGACTTTTGTACCAACGATCAAACTTTTTCGTTGTTTTCATCAATAAGCTTCCATGAATTAATGGCTCATACTAATATACCACTTACAAAATATTTATCCTGCGCGAAAACCCCAGAAATTGGAATCAAACTAATTACGTAATCTAACTAATCTTAGTATATTTAGAATATAAATTGTTTCAACGGCAATTATATTTTTATTCAGTTAAACAAGAAGTTACCAGCGTAAATAATGTGCCCACTTTCCTATCTTGGGTGCAATTTGATAAAAAATATCTCAATGGACGTACATCTGAAACATTTCAATATCTTAATAAATGCATGCCATGTTACCTTATAACATACTGTAATGGACTTACAGCAATAAGTAGTTAAATAAACGTTAAGGCAATGGCATAACTAAAATTAAATTTTGTTATAATCGTTTCCGTGAAAGTTTCCAAATAAGTGGACTTACATTTTTTTACACGGCACCAATAAAGTTACGTTACATTACTTGGTATTATTTATGTTCAAAATTTGACGTAATTTAAAGAATTTGTTCTCTTGATTTCTCGTATAATCTAAACGGTTTCAAGAGCTGTTAGTTTTTAGAAATTGATTAAGGTGTGAGCAAAATACTGTATATAAAACTAATGTTGCTATATTAATTACAGCATTTGTATCGAGTTTGATGAAATTCGGATGCATGGATCCTTTAGACATCTAATGTAAAATATAAATGTGCAAATGGCAACTATTTGGTAATATAACCACGGAATTAGTAAAATAAAATAGTGACTTAACAGATACTGTGTGTGTACCAATTTTAACACAATAATGAAATATTACGCGTCAAGTATTTCAGCGTCAGAATAAAGGGGCGGGGAGAACCGAGATCTCCGAGAAAACCTTCCGGTCAATGGTATCGTCCACGCTATGCTCACATGCCAAAATGGTAATTGGATCCGCCGGAAGTGACAACCGTACCGCCTTCATGGGAGGCGAGCACTTTACAGATGGTTGTTGCCAAGCCGTGTAGAGCAGCATTGCCTGTGACAGGTTCTGGATGACACGTAACAAACAACGTGGTAATTGTAGTAGTGTTAGGGGTATATATGAGTTTGGCTGTTCCAGCTGTTACATCATCATTATAGATGGTGGAAAATCGCGAGAATCTTTTCGGACATCGTATTCTCAAAGTCTGTGTAGCGTCCTCATCTTGTATGATTGGACGACGGTTATACGGCTCAATTGAGATATTTACAGACGAATCACAACGTCGTGTCGTAGCGCACCAGAATTACTGTTGATCCAGTCAAATAAGCTTGGTGGAACAGTGGCAAAACACTTGCCTCGCATTCGGGAGGACTCGGGTTCGATCCACGACTCCGGTCATCCTGACTTCGGTTTTTCAGGGTTTTCCAAAATCACTCTAAACGAATAGTGTAATGGTTCCTTCAACAGGCCCTGCCCAACTCCTGATCCCACTCCCCGTGTTCCTCTACCTAGGCCTTGAGCTGTTCGGGGGCGCGTTAAACGTCCAATAAATGAATAAGAATTCACGAGTAATGAAACAAAAGCGTCAGAAATGAATACTTTACTGAGCCTAGCAAACAGTCAACATTTTCCGCGGAAATTCATAATCACTAATCAGCATTTTAACTCTAAAATTCGGTACTGAATATTTATTTGCTACTTACGGTGGAAATAACTCTAAGTTTTAAGGCAGGCCAGGCGTCAAATATTGTATGCGTATATTTTAACTGTAAAAAAATGTAATTGGGGGCCCACAGAAATGTTTTATAATGGTAATGCGTACTGCATACACACATTTCATTTCGTAAGTAAATAACAGACACAGTAGCAAAGCAGCTTCAAGTGGAAATTTTGCTCAGCCTGCTGGTGTGTTACAGAATTGTTGCTGTAGAGATAGAAAGCATTTTTATGTGCCGAATGAGCTACACCTACAGTAAAATAAACTATGTCGAGAGATTTAGAGATAACGAAGACCCTATTCTTTGTTTTGTGTATGAAGAATATAGTAGATAATGAAACAAAAAAGTTTGTTAGGCTGTGTGGAGGGCCTGGTTGTCGATCCCCGGTGTGGTTAGAAGGTATGGTCCGGTCTTAAATGGGTTTGTATTATCTGGGTTGTTCATTATGTAAGGCAGCTGGTTACTATTCATACCAGCAATTTTGTTCTTACATGTTGACCCTACTGCAAGCGAGAACCATAACTGATAACATTTTTCTGTGCGGCCTTAAGCCAATCAAAACTTAGTGTTTATAAGAAACAATAAGAATCTTTGGAATTATTTTGCTGGATTCTCGTGCTCTAAAGCCTGGGCTTCACAAAGCGACGGATGTCGGATGGTTTGCGGACCGGTGATCACCCTACATTACATTTATTCCTGGGGCTGTCAGGGGAGAACAAAAATGTCACCCATATTGCGGACTTTGATCGCAAACATTGCTTATACAAGCGAGATGCCACACATGAGTCAGGGGCGATAGGTGCCTCTATCCGCCTGCGACTCCACCCCACGTGACAGATGAAAACCACGGATCCTCGCTGGATAGGAAATGAAGTTCCAATTGGTTCGTGGAGCCCTTCACAATACCACTGTTCTTCATTTCCTTTTCCTGCTGCAGCTATCCGCCCTTCATCCCTAATATCAACCCTCGTTCAATGGCATGCATCTCAAACACGGTTCCTTACAACTATTTGGTTTTAACTTTGGAGTCGTAGAGAGACAGGCCTTAGAAATAACTGCCGACATGAAGGAAATTGTTTTTAACTGCTGCTTCCGGCAGGGAATTTATCTCAGAATGGTTGTAGGGATGCGGTGTGAAGTTAAACCTGTACCCCAACCATTGAAACGCAAATCAGCAAATTCAAGCTCAGGAAAACTCTACAATCTTCTACTAAACACATTTTTATTAATATTTGTCTTCACGTCTCGTCAACAGCAGGTATTAGAGACGATAACAGAATTTTACACAATAAAAGAACTAGCAGAGTAGTCGGCCATGGACTATATTTAGGAACCATCACAACGTTCGCCACTTTATACCAAAATCATGATGGTCAGAGCCGAAGATAGAATCGGAGTCTTCTCGAATTCGAGCCTAACGTGTTACCTTTGTACCAACTTGCTCGATCTATAAAATACACGTGATTCTTTAAATAACTGCAATTCTGTTTTACAGTAACAAGTCAAAAACCGGCGGAAATAGCAGATGCGCTGGACTGCTGTTGGATGACAGACGGCATTTATATGCCCAGGGAACAACACAACTGCACGCAAAAGTCTAAAATCTGTTTCTGGGCAGAGTTGTGGACGCAAGCAATTCTGTGTGTGTCGTCACAGTAAGCCAGGCGAGGCAAAACAAAACCACAAAATTCAAACATGGATTAGCTGCAGTGCTAACATATATATATAAAATTAAAATACATAAAAAAACAATTAAATACAAAACCATAACAGGAAACTAAACTATGTAATAAGGACTACTGAAATAACTCTGGAAAACCCAATCAAGACAAAACAGACAGGTGCCAGACAAATGCTACGTGGATGACAACGAGGACAAAACAGACGTAAGACAGGACAACACAACGAAGACGATACCGACAAAACACTGAAACACTGAAGATGTAACGTCATTCTTAATTACAACAAATAAAGTTAAAAGTTTGTTCATTTTTGACCGGAGTAAGGCACACATTCGGAAATATACTGGTTCAATTCCCGGCTGTGGTAATCTTGATTTTGGTACTCAACGGATTCCAAATTTCTGCAGGCAAATGCTAAGATTGTTCCTTAGCGTAGACCATGGCCGATTCATCTCTCAGTTCCCGTTCTTGTGCAACGTTGTGTGTAACCGTGTATAATGAAATCGTCGACGAGACTTAAATATCTGTTTGAATTTTTTTTTTTCCTTTAAGACTGGATAGCCATTTACTCTTCACGCACGCAGGACCTCGACGCGACATATCACAGACCAAAACACCTGTCAACACATTATATTAAATATCCAGGTTTTTGGTGTTCAATACAGATAAATAAAAAAAGTAATTTTAAAAATTGCACTTTTTAATTTGAGGGAACATTTTTCCAAAGCTTTACGTCTCGTCAACAGCGAGGTCAGAAGAGAGGGTGACTCACAACTTAGTGCAACGACAGAAACTGAGAGAGGAGTTGGCCATGGCCTTTGATATGGAACCATCCCAGCACGTCTGGAAAACCAGTATCAGGGTAGCGGAGCCGAAGATCGAACCCAAGTCTTCCCGATTGCGAGTCCAACGTGTTAACGTTGCGCCACCTCGCTCGGTAGCCACGTATCCAGACATGACGGCGAACTGTATGTAACGACCTACAACGATAGAGTGGCTTTTCGTTTCTACGTACGAGTGAGTTAGGAGAGGTCTTCAGCGCTGGTGAAGGGTGATATGAGGTGAGTGTGGAGCAGCACCGGAATAACAGGGCGCGAGGAAACGGGAGATCCCAGAGAAAACCCGCCGACCAACGGCATCATTCGGCACGTATCCCACATGCGAAAATCCGGTGACCGACCCCGCCGGAAATTGAACCTGGATCGCATTGCGAGGTCAGAAAGTTAACAAATACTTATCCTATATCTTATCTAGGTTTGAATTTTATTAGTTTTTTTCCTGAATTGACGAACAAACCATTTTTAGCACTAATTAATTAACATGCAATCCTAATATCTCTATATATAAAAATGAAAGCTGACTGATTGACTGACTGACTGACTGACTGACTGACTGACATATCAAACTGCAGACCAAACCACTCGACCTAGAATCGTGAAATTTTTTGTGGGGGTTCCCTTCAGGTCGTAGGCGAGCACTAAGAAGGGATTTTTCGAAATTCGACCTCTAAGGGGGTGAAAAGGGGTGAAATGTGTTTGCGAAGAAACGTCGGTAGAGCTCGAACCCGACGGCCTATCATCGTGATTTTTACTTTAATAGGACACTCGTAAAAATGCATATTAGCCAATTTAAGGATTTTTCGAAGTTCAACTTTTGAGGGGCTGAAAAGACGTTAAATGTGTTTCCAATCAACTATCGATATCTATCGAACCCTTCGGAATAGAGAATTGATATTCACTTCAAAATATTGCTTACGTAAATACCCAAAAAGTAGTTTTAGGTTTTTTTGAAATTCGATCCCCAGGCAGTAAAAAGGGGCAAAAGTTGTGTTTAATGAATCGTCTATATCTTTGAAACACAATTAGCTATCGTCGAGATTTTAACTTTAATTGGTTATTTTTACAAATGTATACGACAGGACTCAAAGACGTTTCGAAATTCTTTATTTAAAGCGGTGAAAATACGTGAAATGTATTTTCGATTATCCTTCCGTATCCATCGAATCAATCGAGATATCGAAGTGCTCTTTGCTTTAAATTGGTGCTTTTGTAAATATCTCAAGTACCATTTAAAATATATTTTCCGAATTCGGCCCTAAACTGGTTAAAAAAGGGTAATATAAGTTTTCGACTCACATTCGATATATATCGATCCCATAGTTTTTTATATAGCGACGTGATTTTTGTTTAGGATTGATGCTTACTCAAATACCTAAAAAGTAATTTCAGGAATTTTCGAAATTCGCCACCTAAGGACGTGAAAAGGGGTGAAAAGTGGTGAAAAGCGTTTTCATTTAATCGTCAATATATCTTGAACCCAGCGGGCTAATGTTGTGTTTTTTACGTCCACGAGATACCAATAAAGTATTCTAAAGCGTGAGTCAAGTGTTTTTCGAAATTTACTCTCTTAGGTGGTGAAAAGACCTTGAACGTGTTTTAGATAAATCCTCGATATCTATCGAACCCGTCGAGATATACAATTAATTTTAGCTTCAGAATGATTATTACAGAAATTACCGCAAACTGTTTTCAGATTTTTTTGAAATTCGAGTTCTCAATACTGTGCATGGGTGATATGTGTTTTTTTTTTTTTTTTTAGTGAATTATCGATTTTGATTCGACTGAACGGGCTAGCGATGTGATTTACACTACAGGTGGATACTTATACAAATGTCTAATACGTAAATTTAAAATATTTCGAAATTCGACACCCTAAAGGGTGAAAAAGCACAAAATTTGTTTTCCATCAACCCACAATATCTATCTTACCAGTAGCGATATTGAGGTGTTGATCGCGTCAGAGTGATGCTTACGTAAATATTTAAAAAAATGTATGTAATGTTTTATCTTTATAAGAAACGTGATTATGAAGAATAAAACTAAGTTGGTCAATATTCAAGGCAGACGATCCGAAAAGCAGGAACTAGCAGCGAGAAACAACCTATACAGGAGTTTCACTCTACAGTAACCTATCGAGACGTGGTGTTGTACAACCTCTATGAGCCCAGGACACAGATATTTTTTTTTTAATAAAATTTTATTTTCATGAATTATTTCGACGTTACGTGACGCAGTTGTTTGTTACTCTGGTCTAAATTCCGGGAGGTTCTGGTCTCTAATGCCGTTAAAAGCTGCGTGCGAACGTTCAATTCTGACACACAAAAACTACAAGGCAGATCGAATTAGTGCAATTTACATGTAGTCTTTAAAAGGGGTAAAATTGCAGTTCGCTTTCCACTTAGGTTCCTCTACAATAACAGCTGACATATCGTCGGTATACTGCCAAAAGTGATTAAGTCATAAATGCTATTTCGTTTTAAAAACAGTATTAAATTGTAGATATTAACAAAAATATGGTATGTTACTATACTATGACACACCAGTACGAAACTACGAATAGACTTTAAACCTGGGCAATTGTTAGTGAACAACATATGCATATTCCTAGCATTTTTATAATTTAATCTCATTTTGCCTTTGTCACTTTTGGCAGTAAACCGACGATATAGGCTATCATCTCACCAATCTCAAGTTTGGGGCACCAAATACGTTTCCGCGAAACCTTTACCCACTGAAACTTTGTAATGGCAATACAGTTAAAATGAATATTTTGAAAATATGCAATTGAGGCCACCGTCACCAATGGTTGTGCACAGGGTAAACATACGTTTCTCATTCGATTAACCTCTTACCTTAGGTGTTTGTAATTACCCCACAACCTCAAATTGGCAGTTTTATAAATAAGGCCCAGGCGAAGTCGCTGTTAGTGGCAGGGACAAACTTAAGACTGCTTTTCGCGTGGACAGCTATAGCTACTTATCCTGCTGCAGAATTAGTTCAACTAGCCGCTTGGACATTCTAACACTTGATGACTAAAGTACCAACCTTGTGTACAAAGAGGTTTTTCAATTAAAGTAAATATTATCAGTTACGAATAATACTCGCGAGCAAAGCCGCGGGGTATGCTAGTTATTAATATAAACTTCACATGACCTATGTTGTTTGTACCAAAACTAAAACGTGAACGTTTTTTAACACTGTTGAGGCCGCGGTTGGTGCAGCAGTCGTGTCACTCGCCCCCGCCAAGACGATCCGGATTCGATTCCTTGCGGGGTCGGTCTCCAGATTTTTGCGTGTGGGAATCGTGCTGGATGATGCCGATGTTCGGCGGGTTTTCTCGGGGATCTCCCGTTCCCTCCGCCCCTTCACTCCTGTGCTGCTCTTTACTGACCTCATATCACCCTCACCAGCGCTAAAGACATAGGTGTTAACTGCTGATCAAAATAACGTTACTCAATTTAACACTGTTTTATAACATTTTTAAACCCTCGCTAATATATTATTTTACTGGCTCAACGAATTACCCAAGTTTCAGCAATTTTCTACTCTTCTCTAATTGAAATCACTTATACAGTTTTAAACATTTGCGCGTACTAATATGTCTTTAAAGTTTTATTACCCAGCTTTGTCCATGTGACAGTGAATCCTGGAATGTCCGCGTCCCCGTACTGCTGACTTCACTGAAGTAGTAATCTAAGAAATGTCAGCTATCGTTATATTACTGATGATGAACATTAACAGGAAACTATATTCTGTTTCCGTGTCCCAGGAAAGTAGGTTTATGTGTAGATTACATTATCTGAGCACATCGATTAACCTATTAGAAAAACGATGCAAGTTATTAATGAAATATAAAACGTTGTTTGGTGATAAGGAAATTATACAAAAATTTGTATAGTAAACTATTGCTAAATGATGAGCGATGTATAGTTGTTGTAATGTAGGTAGTGGACCGCAGCTCTGACTTGTGAAATGAATACGTTCCAAAGAAAATTAATCTCATACATGTTTGGCGTACTATTTGCAGAATAAAACACGCCGAATACTTATTGGTTTTCAGTACACCAAAAAAGTTTTAAGAAACACGTGATTATTATTTCATTACTGTTATTTAGAAATTACACTTAACCATTTCACACTGCATTGTTTATAATCAACTAATTTTGAGAGTTCTCGTGATCTTGCCGGTTCTTAAGGTACGGTCAAAATACAAATATAAAACAGTATTATCTTTATTCTAAGGAGGAATTAATAAATTGAGATAATTTTCCGTTGGAATAGGTTTATTTCCAGTAATCATAGTACTGCAAAAATAGCACGACCGAAAGTTTACGTAACTGACATGCCTTGTACTGTAAAGTGATATAACATATTCACGCGTATATTTTATATCGGAGTTAAGATGACTAAATTGTTGCTAAGCTGTCACCACTAATGAATTAAACACGTGGTCGATAAAAGGGATGGGATCATTCAGGGAGCTAAAGCTTATATTTTACAATAATGTAAGCCACACACATAGAACAGAGTACGTTAGACACTGACCCTAGCCACGTACAGCTCTGAACATGAACTACATTTTAAGCTTCACGTAGACACCTGTCCTCATCTGACAATATCAAGTAAACAATCAACTTCACGTCCGTATGTAAAACATAAGAAACTTCGATTCAGTTGACTTGGATAAGAATCTACCCGCAATATTTCAATCAAAATTAAAGCAAGAAACCAATGCGAATGTAAACGATGATGCAAATATCTGTGAAATACGTAGGCCTATGTATAAAAACATTGAAGGATAAATACTGCAGAAATTAGACTGCATATATATATATAAACTTGCGAATCAGCAATTAGAGATAATAAATGAAGGGAATCGGGAGAGATAACGATAACCCATGTAAATATATGGTACAATTTGACAAAAATTTAATTAAAATCATCAGAGATTATAAATTATGTGTTTAGTTATTTACGTGTACAACCATTGAAAATAAACGACTATATAATAATAAAAATATGTGTATGAGTATTTCATTGGTGTAATAAGCTATAAAAGCGTGGTCTGCAATATAATCATTACTGCATTGTGCTGTCATTTGTGGTCATATTACTTAATATTTTACAACGAAACGTATTGTGTTACTGCATAAAACTCAAATATTAAAAACAAACGTGCGTTACCATTGTGTTTTCACATGCCCTTCAATAATTAAGAATTGTTAATATTTTGTTTCGCATTTTGACAATGCCAACCTGAAAAAAAAAACAACTGGCAATATACTTATATTATTCAGTTAATTTTATGAACCCAGCTATTCACGTACATTACATGAAATAAAGGCAGGTTTATTCTAGCGTGGTTAGTTTATAAAACGTATGACAGCTGCCTGAAACGTTTTTTTTTTTTGCTTGAAAAAAAAGTTTTACATTTCATAAATATATTAGTATTGCAAGATGAGCTTTCTATCTTCTGAAATCATAAATAATAATTAAATGGGTTGGTTTCTCGATTAGTTATAAAGACAATGGAAATTTTTTAAGTTCAAAGACCATCCGTTGGCTATACTCTGCAGCACTTCTAGCTATAGGCCATTCAGGATAAGCGAGGAGTAAAAAATTTACCTTTGAAAAAAATAATTGGCAGTTACTGTATATACTTCAACATAAACAATATTTACCTCGCTCCTCATGCTGTTGGCTGCGAATCGTCAAAAATAGTTTCGGGTTTTCCTATTTAGGCACAACTTTAATTTATGAACTAATTTAGGAACATATTGAAGTCATAATTTGATTAAGTGCTGGCAGTCAGGAAACGTTAAAAATTTCATCTATTACGACAGGAGGAAATTAAAATTGCAAAAGAACAGCGGCAAGTTTTGCTTGTGTCCTAAAATATATAAAACTTAAACAGACGTCATTATTCCAGCCAGTAAGTTTAAGCAACATAACTTAAACTTTTTGGGATCTCTGAGCAGAAAGCCGAGGGAGACGTTAACTCGCAGGTACCGGTTCGTATTTGTAATAACTAAGACTACTACTGATTATAATAATCATTCAACACCCAAGTGTTTGTTGAGTTAATACGATACAGAGTAGTTTCCTGAGAAGCGGAATATAGATGTGAACATTGTACAGGCCTATGTAAACAAAACCACGTGTAAAGTTTTATGTTTGTAAGCAGCGGTAAGATACAACCTGACTGAAAATAAATTTAAGGAATGTTAAAGGTTAATTATGCTATAGGTTAGAAAGAAAATATGTTTTCTTATGGAAGAGCTTGACACAGGATAAATTTATACCACTAGATTCGCTTCAATCGCTAATGTACCAGATAAATACGAAACTGTAGTAAAGTTAAATTTAAACAAACTTGGAAATAATAGAAGTCGTTTAACTTAATTTAAAAGTGAAAAGAAACCGATTTCGCGTTTTAAATTATCAACTTAATGTATCTTAAAAATTCAGGAAAACTCTGTGATTGGTCAGTTCGGTGCACTACCGATGCCAGCGCTCAAGCGGCAGAAATTTTCCCTGTGACAAACTTATAACATTGATATTTCTAACCTGTTGTATAATTAACCTTAGTCATGGCTTACACGAGTGTTCACTTTACCCCGAGCTGCCAGTACTAAGTCCTATCTAACTTGTGGATATTCAGAGAGTGTCTTTACACTCGCTGAGGTGGCATTCTGCTCTCTTGGCGAGTTCTTGCAAGTTTTTTATTGCTCTGAGTATTCTTGAATTTTATAAATTTACAGATGTTATGGTTTATCTTTTCCATACACAAATAACTAAGCAGAATTCAGTCATAGATAAATGAAAATATAGAAATAATATTAAGGTGGAAAATAACTAGCGGTAATTAAAATAAAAGTACTACTAGTGTAACTTCTGATTTACTAAAAAGAAGGTAGATAAGTTGCTCGGGTTTTCAAAAGAAAAATTAATACCAAGAATTCAAAATTATATGGAAAATGATGTATTGGGATAGCACATCACGTAGTTATTCGACTATTAGCAATACAAAAATTATTCAGCAACTATATATCTACCAGAAAGTGCAATGAGGAGAAAAATACTAGAAAAATTTACCAGCCTGTAAACATGACTCGTACTAAATAAAAGTCTTAGTTGTAATAGAAACCATAGAAAAATGTAAATTAATCTGGACAAGCTTTTAAACGTAATCGTTTCTCAACTATCTCCGGCTAGCTAAAAAAAAAAACATATATTAATATATTCGACAGGGTCTTGTTGTAGGTGGAAAAAATTCTTACTTTTATTGACAAAGGAACTTATATAACTGTTGCGTAAATACGACTTCGTTTAAACTTCGCGTCTAACTTTATTAAAAAGCTGGCTGATTTCCTCTACTCACAGCACACTACGCATGGTGTTCTAGTACGTTACCAATCTGGCAATTTTATTCGGAGCAGAAGCTGTCGGACCTCAAACTCGGCTTAACTGAAATCAGGAATCTGAACTGGTGTATATAATTAAACATGAAACTTTCAAAAGGTACTAAAACAAAACATTCTATTACGTTTCAAAATACGCTAATAGACCTAGTTATCGGATCCAAGATTTGTAAAGACATGTGTAGTGCGTAACATGTACAAAACTGTAACACTGATTGCGTGAAAACGTATATGTTACAATGTCTAATTTTATTTTAAGTACTTGTAATTTAAGAAGACAGTATTTTCTGAAGTAATTTCGTGAATGATTTTGGTAATTAGCTACCATATCTTTGTCGTAATTGCACGCAAACTTGTAAGTTTTTGTTCAGTTTTTTATTTAGAAATGCGGCAAATAGAAATAGTTTCAAAATAAGCTAACAAATCATTTTCTGTGTTATCAAGAAATACATAAGCAGCACAGTTAAAAAAGTAACACTATAACTCAGGAATCCACGATTGAAGTTCAGCATTGTCAATATGAAACAAACACTTTAAGGACTTTGTAGCATTTTACTTATGTAATCACATAACCTTTAATATATTCACTACCAGTTTTGCTCCTGCCAGTTTCCATATACATTTTTGCGTGAAATTTAGCATCTGGCAAGTTCAATTTCCCGTCTGATATGTCTATGAATTTTCAGCCAATTTATTTTTACGTTGGTATCCCAAAAGCTCTTCGTGTTGTAGCGTGTACTGTAATATGTAATATTATTTTTTTTATTATTGGTTGTATTAATATTATTTGTTTCAATTTAAGCCAAATTTTGAATATTTCAAATGTTTTACTTGTTGAAAACGTATTTGTTTTGAGCCTAGAAGAGCTTACTTATGTATAACTAGTGCTTAAAGAATATTTGAATTTTTCGTCGGTAATTTTTATTTATTATTTTGCCAGGCCAGTTTTGTCCTAGGCAGCGCGGAGGTTTTGCGCAGAGAAAAAGGGTTGCTCTTTGTAGTTTTGCCGTCGTCATGGTGACAAGTGGTGTGTAAACAGTTTAAAATAGCAAAAGCGCACGCAATTCGTGCAGTTAAAATTCCGAATTTGAAATAACAATGAACTTTTGGTAGCGTCGCATGAAGACGACGATTTGAGAGGGCTTCTTCCATGGATCGTTAGGGCATATGCGGGCGTGAAAGTTCCACGTCTCGCCTAGGCTTTTAATTAGTAAATATATGGTGAGTTTCGTTGTTTTGTCTGGAGTTGCCGAGTGGCGAAGACGGGCCATCAAATGGTGAAACAACAGAAAAGACTCCAGGCTCGGGCATCCGCGGAATTTGTCATGTTAATTAGCCGCCTCCCGCGAGTCCCGTGTGGTGCTGGACTGTAAGTGCACAGGCTCGTTAGCCTCAGGGAAAAGTTGCAGTTTTGGTTATTAAGTGCATGTGGAGTGCACATGGCCGCAGCGAACAACGAAGCAAGCAGAGGACTGCGAGAACTAAGCCGCCGAGACAGCTAAGTTTCTCGTCAGATATTTCGCCATCAAATTTCGATTTTTACGATGCCATCTTGTGAGCATAACATTAGAAATTGAGATATTTTATTTGTCTACAACTCAGGGCTAAATTTTTAAATTGTAACTCTATTGATTTTGCCCACGGTAAATCTGAGAATTTGTAGAAAAGAGTTAGTGCTCAGCTAAATTGAAATAGTTTATTTTTTATTTGGACTCAAAAAGTTAATCTAAGACTCAAATTTAAACATTGATTGTGGTATAATTTCCTTCAGAAATTTGGCACGATGAACGAACCTAATTCTACAAAGTAAACAACTGGCTGGCTTTGAAGATCACTTGCAGTAAAGTTTATTTGATTGAATTTAATATTTTGATTGCGGCAAGACAGAATATTTCAGTAATTTGTTATTTATTATCTGCTATCAGTTTTTCATTAACCTAGGCCAGCAATAAATATTTATTTGAAATTAAGCACCTTGGTTGATCTTCTGTTATTTTTCTATAGTGTTTTGTTTCCAAGTGTTTTGTTTGTATTACTTTCAGCCAGAGCAGTTTTGTTGTTAAATGGTAAGTTTGATATGTTCATCTGGAGCTGAAGTATTGAAGTGTGTGAGTCTGAAATTAAGTGAGTCCAGGTCAGCATTGCTCCTGTGCTTAGTCTTTCATGACAAGTGCAGTTCTTCTACTGGCGCCCATTACTAAATTTTATCCTATATTATTTATCATCAGACTGTTTAGTTATACCAGTGAGCTAGCAGATAGTATTGCTACACCAGTTGAAGGTGTAAGGCTAGGCTAGGTAGCCATTGCACAATGTTGTGCTCATTCTTCTGTTCTACAAGTGGCTAGCTACGATTGAACCTAAAAATCTCGTTTTTTTTATGTTTCATTCATCAGAAATTTATTTTTTAATAACTTCATGAGAACACAGAAAAGTATCATACTTTTATGCAGAAACTGGAATTTATTTTGTAAAATTATTAATTTCATTTAAAAATTATTTATCTCCTGTCATGACAATCTAGCGTTTATCTTTTATCGTCTCATGAAAATGTTTCTGTGGGTTAAGCCAAACGAATAAACTGAAGTGTATATTAAAATATAATCATAAAGGTATTAGATGTTAACGTCAGCTAAATAAAATCTGCGATTAAAATATATATTATAATAATACATTATGTATATAACTAATATTAATATATTAATTCCATTCTAATTGTTAAAAAAAACTCGAAACGAAAATATGACAATATTTCATCGGCTGAAACTGCAGAAGAAACAAGCCTCCTTTATGAACTTATTAGCTATCTCCTAGATTTTAAAAAATTACGGTTTCAATCCCCTGTGGAGTCACTTCTAAATTGTTTTGCACCTGGAAACATTGCAAATGTTTCCATTGGGTGACGGCATTTCTCGGAGTGCCTTCATTTCCTATTTCATGCGATTTGCCGCTGCTCCATACACATCTCAAGAACTCGATATTAAATGTTGGTTGAAATTTTTCCCTACTTTTTCTTCTTTTTTACCATTTACCTAGAACATTCCACACAGTTACGAAAAATTCGTTATGGAATAGTGCAGAACGATATAGTGTAAATTTGTGATGATAACATATCCAGTTGCAAAATGTTTTCTTTAGACAAACGTCGTCGGGGTTACTGAAATTTATTAATATACTTCACCAGAGGTGATGATGATTCTGCTAGAGAATCTTTCAGAAATGTTATAATAAATACAACGAAATTATCAAGCCGTTAGTACTGAGTATCAATTATCAGTAAAGAAATAAAGCAAAACGCTCACAGATGGCGCTGTAGTGGCTTTTACCTTGTCACAATACGTATTTCGCTGTCCCAAGTGACTAATAAATTATTATCCGCTGTATATTCCATTTCCTTTTGGGAATAACTACAATGACCGGTACAAACGTTGCTTTTTAACGTTGATTTCCCAGACGTGCGAGAATTGGCAACTACCGCTAACATTTTCGCAGCTTAGTAAACAGTGTTTTATCTGATACTACTACCGTGCGTTCAGTGCTACTATTCAATTTATCACTTGCAGATTCCTCCATTTCGAACACATTTGTTTTCGTTCCCGCGTTCTATTTTCTCTCTCTAACATCCGCTTCGACAACGTAGAGCGCAAACTCAGTGCCGCCGTATTCATATCGAAAACTCATTGACACGTGACGGGAACACCGGAAATATGTTGACAGTTCCACTGGTATGCAAAGGGAAAGGACGAAGGAGAATTATAATTGTGTTCACTCAGTCTAAACAAATAGAGCGACGCTATATAAATAACGCACTAACATTATTGTTTCACGTCATTGGCAATGAATAATGCATATGAAACCATTATAACGTAATATACACAATGCACTGAAAAAAATACTTATTAGTCACTGCTAGAGATGATGGTATATCGCGAAAATGTTTTGTGCCAAGATAGCCTCGAAAACACTGACACAACGTAGCTATCTGCAGACCAATACCAGGCATCCAATATTACAATATCGGGATTCTTATTGGCTCAGTCAAATAGGGCAACAGCTCAACGTCAATCTTCTGGTAAGCTGGGCGTGTACTGAAATCCATCAAACAGTCAACTTTTCCCGCGATAAACCATCATCTCTAGTCACTGCAAAATATTTTGTTAAAATGGACCTTACCAAATTATTTTTGTAGTGGTTGCAAAATTTTTTTGTAGTCACTGCAAAACTTTATTGGGACAACAAAATGTTTTTGTGGTCACTACAAAAAAAATTGATAAGGTCCATTTTAACAAAATATTTTGCAGTGACTAATAAGTATTTTTTTTCAGTGTGGAAATAAGAGACACAGTATCTTAGACACAAAAGTTATAGATTTATAAACGTCTGGCTAATAGATTTCGAGGAGTACGTGATTACGCAAATGAGAGGTTGACAAACAAAAGTTAAAAAAAAAAAAAAAAATCGCAATGCAGATGTAGTCATTATTTAATTACGAGCTAACTTATTTACCAAATTATTCTGTATACAAAAACTAAACCCACTGTGCTGGGCCAAGCTTTACGGCATCTTACTCGTTAGATGGCAGCGTATTTATATTGCCGGTTGAGCTAGGAGAAATTATACTACCTTGTTAGTAATTCTGGCTTTACTGCAGAACATATACTACCGTGTTAGCTATACTGGCTGTAATGGAAGATAATAAGCCACATTGTTAGTGTTGCAGGCAGTACAGGCAGAAAATTTACTATCTTCTTACTATTACCGTCTATACTGGCAGAAAATATTCCATATTGTTAGTAATACCGGCATTACTGGCAAAAATTTTCTACATCGTCAGTAATGCAAGCCGTAACGGAAACAAAATATAAACATAAATATACCACTTTGTTAGTAATGCTGGCTGTACTGGCAGAAAATATACCACATTATTAGTAATTCTGGCTGTTATGTCAGAAAATATTCCACCTTGTTAATAATGTCACTGTAATAGCAGAAAACATACCACCTTGTTAGTTATGCTAGCTGTAATGGCAGAAAATATACCACGTGGTTAGTAATGCCTGCTGTGCTGGCAGAAAATATACCACCTTCTTAGTACTGATTGCTGTTATGGCTGAAAATATGTCCTAGTTGTTAAGAATACTGGCTGTAATGGCAGAAAATTTACCGTTTTGGTAGTAATGTTGCCAGTAATGGCAGAAAATTTCATTCTTCTTTGACGGTCATGTACATTTCCTGTTAATAAAACGTGTCTCATTTGTTCATTTTCGTAAAGAAATATCTGAATGATACAATACGCCTTTTATGCGATAGTGAACTTTAGGAAATATCGTCGAATATGAAATGTTCATTGATAGGTCTACTGACTGTGAAAGATGTGTTCATAATTATGGGGCTGCATGTTTGACAATGTACTGCTTAACTAAGGAGTTTTAGAATTTCTGTTTAGGCAACCTGAAGAATAAAGACTGTTAGAGAGAGATTCGTCAGTTTACTATAATATACTCAATATATTTGTCTTGTCACTTATTAATTTCATGAAACGACAACATTAAAAACTAATTAAGCATTTCTTAGATCATGTCAGTTTACTGCTAACTTGTTATTCAGACAATACATGCCAGAGGATATTAACCAGACAATAATCAATTAATTTTCTTGTTTTATTAACATTTTGTTGCAAAATTCACGGACATTTTATTTTACAAAATTATAAACTAAAAGCTGCTAAATTTAATTCTATTAATTCAGTATATGTATTTGAATTATTTACTTGACATTCTTTAAAGTATTGCAAAACGACAGATACGCAACAAAAACATTACACATAAATTTGTAGAAGTATGCCACAGTTAATACGCTTTCGTTGCCGCAGAAAAATATTTGTTTGAATATGGGCCACAGCGAAGTTACTTTTTCGGAGCAGTAATGGTAGTAAAAAATGATTTTATTGTTAGGATAATTAATTTGGAATCTTTGTGGTGACTATAGCGATGCTATTTACAACACAAGATTTAAATTGAAAAATAAAATAGTATCTTTGCTACAAAAAAATTACTTACAACATTTTCAAAGAAAACTTTTTAAAGACAAAATGGGATACTAAACGCATTTGCTTCATTGTAAGACAAGATTCCTGTACCCGCAAGTTAAATATCTTGGCGTCAAAGTAACTTTGCAGTGGATCATATTTGGCAACAATTTTTTTACTGCGCAGTGTAGCACTGGGAAAGGTTAATTCTACTGCAGGTTAGAAAGATCAATGTCAAAAGTTTGGCACAGGGAAAATTCCTGTCGCTTGGACACTGGTATCGGTAATGGGTGCAAACTGACCAATAACAGTGCTTTCCTGAATTTTAAGTTACATAAAGTTGGTAATTTAAACTGCGAAAACGGTTAATTTTTACTTTAAAATTAAGTTAAATGACTTCTGTCATTTCCAAGCCAATTTAAATTTAGTTAGAATTTAGTTGTTTGTGGACATACGCCATTGCTCATGTTTTGCTGGTCAAACCTGTGTTGAATGAGAAAATACAAAAACGAACCAGAAAAAACCAACATAAAACACACAAAAAAAAGTAGAAAAAAACGATCACAGAGGAATTGTCAGGTTTTTTTTCACAATAATTGTTATATTAGACAAAAAAGAATTCTATCTCTAAAATTATTTTTTATCTAATACAACAATTATTTTTAAAAAATCTGATAATTTCCTTGGGGTTGCTTTTTATTTCTATTTTTGTGTGTGTTTTATGTTTGTTAATTCTTGATCATTTTGGTATTTTGTCATTCAACACAGGTTTGACCAGCAAAACATGAGCAATGGCGTATGTCCACAAACCACTATATTCTAACTGTAAACTCCCATTGCAACAAACATTTAAAATCTTATTAATACTAAATTTTACTACAGTTTTTAATTTTTCTGGTCCCTTAACGATAGAAGCGAAACTAGCGGCAGAAATTTTCCCTGTGCGAAACTCTCCTATAAGAAAACACATTTTCTTTCTAACCGGTAGTAGAATTAACCTTGCCCTGGGTAAGTGAGCGTACTCTCCACACACAGACCTTTAGTTCCGCCAGTGTCCGCGGCACACCGCTGGCATGCTTACACATACGCTGACATCACCTCGCCGTCTGGACCGTTACGATAGCATCTGCCTGATCCCATGTCCGGCTCGCGTCAACAGTTTTTATCGCCGTCGCGATCTGTGAACCTTTGACGAGGCTCGTGATTGGACCGAACTTTCTAATGAACCCCAAGCTACGGAGAGGGCGGGAGCAGGGATCTGCGACCGTAAAAGCAGTGGAATGAGAGGCGTGACATTAATCAGCAAATTAGATTTTAATTAACGAGTGCGGGCTTGTTGGTGAAGGGCGTGAGTGTTACGAGCATTTTAGCAGTATGGGTAAGAAGAGTCTGTAAGTAGAGGAGGGAGAGGGAAGCAAAGGGAGAGTAACTGGCAACTGGTAATATATCTGTCCTAATATTTAAATACATAAGTAACCTAAACGAGTTTTTAATACACCAGAACTGCAATATGGTATACTTAGATACTGAATATACTGATAATTATTTACTAGGTTGCTGTTTAACATTGCGGTTTTACAAATCTTAGTAACAAACCAAATTTCACAATATTTTATTTCAGTTATCACGTACTTGATTTACTACGAAACATTTGTGATGGTAGCATAGGAAAGAAACGCGACATAGCTTAATGATTTTCAAACATCTTAATGTTCCGACACGTTTCATTGTTACTAGCATAGTTTGACACAACAGTCGTAAACATATTTTTAGCTCAGTTTTCTCCACGGTACTGACATGAACAGAGAAACGGCTTACAGCTAATCAGCGAGAATTCAAAGTAAATCGGTCTTTTGAGCATGAAACGACAGGTACCCGAAGAATAACAGATGATATAAAGATTAAACATTTTCACTAAAAGACGTATTTGTTATACAAAATTTACAGCGTTAAAATCTTGTTGGAGACCTTAATGTATTCAGCTCTCCTCGGATAATACCAAGTTCCAGAGAGTAAAAATACGCATAGATTACTAACTGCAGACGTCCTGTCTTGCTTAGAGCAATAAGTGAGCTCGGCTTACGAATGATTTCAAAATGTGTTTACTTAGCAATGCTTAGGGATTATTATACTGCGCACATGCCCACAACATTTGAAGCACGTGGTTCGTGTAACGAGGACTTAATGAGCAGGGATGATGTGCGAATTAAGAGCGTGGTTCACCTCAGTTTTCAACGTCTTTTTTATTTTTATATTTGTACCAGATATTTAATTCCTTAGTTTAGACATAAATTGTGACACAATTTTCCTCTTAGAAAATTTTTGTATCTCTCATAGTTTTTGCGTAATGAGTCGTAAACCTCAATATTTGCACTTTACGGTTTTATGTACGCCACTAAAACCAACCGACATACCAAATCGAAAAAAAATTCACACCGTATAACAATGCCGTAGGCTATGATTTGAACTATATAAAATAATAAATAAATGTTTGCATTTTTAAACCATATTTGAAATTTTTAAATTTTCATTCCAAATTTAAAATTTTTCATTTCAAAATTAAAATTTTTTTTATTAAATACAATTTTTTTTGTTTTTATATATGTCATTTCATAGCCTACAACATTGTTATATGCTGTGGTTTTTTCGGTTTGGTATAACAGTTGGTTTAAGTGGCGTACATAATACGGTAAAGTGCAAATTTTGACGTTTACGACTCATTACGTGAAAACTATGAGAGATACATCAACTTTCTAAGAGGAAGATTTTGTCACAATTTATGTCTAAAATAAGAAAAAAAATATCTGGTAGAAATATAAAAATAAAAAAAGACGTTGAAAACTGAGGTTACCGCGCCCTTAACAACCTGGAGTTGGTTCCGACCTCACTGTTGAAAGAATGGGTTGCAAACACCAGTGGGTCAGAGACCATAATAATCTGCTGTAAGGGTCAGGTTCTCAAAAGGCCTACTACATAGGTGCAGAATAAGTAAGTAGAAAACATTGACTGTTTATCAGCACGGTTTTCACTTCAACATTTTGCTCCTTTTACGTAGATAACCAGCTAAATACATGAATCGAATGTGTAAAGCTGTAAATTGCGTGCACAATTTTTTTATTCTTGACCTACTATTTAGAAACACCTTCCGCCGCCCCTGATGAAGAGTAATTGGCAAGAGACAGAGTTCTGCAAGAGTGAGAACTGTAAAGTTAAGTCAATTGCTAGGACATTAACTCAAACCATAATAAGAAATATATTTATAAATATATGACAAGGGTTCCGGATGCCAAGACAGACAAAAAAAAATATTAAATTGTAAATTTCGAACGGCAAAATGTAAAGAACATTTTCGAGGTACTCATATGAGAAAAATTTAAGTTTCTTTCTATACGCGTACGTAAATTAAAATCCGTTAACGTTAAACAAAGGTCAGTTGTTTATGCTTTTAAATAGCGTGGTATATTTTTTGGATAGTAACTTTGATGATCGCTTTATACTTATGCTGTAATATAAAATTAAATAAAATTACTGTCAAAAGTTGGACACTATATGTGCCTGAAATTTAATTATTTGCTTTATAGAATTTGTATAAGTACGAAAAAAATGTGTTTGGTTCAGTCAAAATAGTATGTCAAAATAACTGGTACGGCACATGAATAAATGCCACCGTCTTTTTTATGTTAGTGGATATTGTTGAATGACAATGTTGCCTGCCTGCACTGTATGTTGGTATATTAAGAGTGCTTGGGTTGGTATCTGTGCTACTGTATATTGAGGTATGTGTTGTCTCAAAATAAAATCGGCCACTACGATGGTGAACCTCAACGATGTTGTTTACTTCAGAAACGTTTCGTAACAGATATTACGTAGCCTATCTGAATGCCATTCCGTTGCTTATAATACGGTATGAGACAAGATGTTGCTGAGTGTCCAATAGGTTTACCAGAATGCCTACCATATAACAGGGCGCTCCTCCCTTTATAAGGTAGGTCCTGGCCTATCAGAGACTTTGCGACTGTTGTTGCGAGTAATCAACATGTACACATGGGTTCCAAAACACGGCAGTTGGAACTTACGAATACCTCGCACACCTTCCAACTACACGACACTTTTCTGCGGCTTCATGAATACACACAATGTGGCGCTTTTAAACTTATAATAAATTTCACAAAGTGTATGTTAGGCGCAGACTTTTCCAAGTAGCACTAAAACAATATTTAAATTATTTTAAATCATTTCTCGTAAAATTATCTGAACTAACTTCCTATAAATCGTAGCCAATTGTTGTTGTGCGTTCGAATACCAATCTTTAAGTTTGCTCCATATGATAAAATGAAGCTACTTACCTGCAGGAGGACCATTGTGACACTTAAAATGAAAGTTGTGGAACTTTTTAGTAAATAAATAGCGAGTAGTGCACTGGTATCATATGCTTTATGAGAAGCTGTAATATGTTCATGAATTGAAACAACACATTTTCATGTGATGCTTAGTCACCCAGAACAGGCACAAAGTTTTGACGTATCTGTCCTGTATTCGCAGATATTCGCAGACATTGTATTTTGTGAGACTCATGCTCCGTATTTGGCTCATATCACTGATGGTATAACTTAAGATTAAAGTTCCAAATCTCACAAATAAATTTTCCTATTTTGTGAGAAATAGCAATTTTTTTTTTTTTTTTTTTGCTACCCGTAAGTTGCGCTATACATGATAATACGTAGTTTAAAAATTATTATATATAGAAAATATTTGCCAATGTTCTATAAATTAGGTTGTGTTTGCTACAATGTAAAAATATTTCGCAAAGCTGGCTCAGGTCCTGGGACTAAGCAAGTTTGGAGAAACTTATTCCGAAAACTTTTATGTTACACATTGATCATTGTTGATGGACATGTTTAACAAGCTAAATTATGTTACTGTTATGTATATTAGCGCTAGTATATTAGGAAAGGGAAAGTTTTCTTACGTTTTATATTCAGTCATAACACATCCTAATGAAGTTATAAAAACCTATGAGGAGTAATAGACATACTACACACAAACAGCAAACCTCCATTCACTTACGTATGTATGAGTAATCTCTATATATAAACACTAGCTGGCCGACTGCGGCTTTGCCCGCGTGAAATTATGTAATGTAAACTATAACTCTGGATAAAATATGTGATGAAGACATTTAAAAGCTAGCGTACTCAATAACAGTGAACTATAAATTGTCTTAGCTCAGAGTAAAGAGCGCACGCAATATGCTCGTATGATGTCACAGTAATTTCCATCGCAGAGTCTTGTACGGGATACGAACCCGTAACCCCACCCCTCCCACACCACAAACTTTATACAATACTTGTGTAAATGCTTAAAGGCAGGCCGTGATAGTTCTTTCGTATGTACAGGCTACAGAGCAAAGAGGTTTCATTTATGAGTAGGTTGGCAAAAAGACACGACTGTTGTATTATTTCTCCGTGATCATTCTCTTTTTTCGGACGACTGTAACATTTTACTGCTTTTCACATCCTTAATTTTCGAATTTCATAAAATCCTGAATTTGAGCTGTAGATATTTACATAAACTTCATTCTTATCAAAAAATCATCTCGATATCTCAACGGGTATAAGCGGTACAGATGATTATTTGAAAACACATTAAATTTTTTTAACAGCTTTCAAGGATGAATTTCAAAAAATCCTGAAATTACTTTTTGATATTTACATAAGATTTATTTTAAAGCAAAAACCATTTCAATATTTCCACTGGTTTAGGAGATAAATGGGACACGTTATATTTTTTTAAGATCTTTCAAGGACGAATTTCGAAAACTTCTAACAACGGTTTTTAGATATTTACTTAAGCATCATTTTAAAGAAAAAATCACCTCACTATCTGAAATGGCTTAGGAGAAATAACGGAGTAATGTAAAACACATTTTACGGCTTTTCACCCCCTTAATTTTCGGACTTCGCAAAATCGAAAAATTCGCAAATATGCATTTCTTTGGGCAATATTACGAAGTTAAAAAAATTATGATAGCTTTCCCGGTTAATGAGATATCAGGGATTGTACAAAAATTACTCATGATGTTACTGTGACATTTTTGTAAGCCTAATTGCTCATAATGTTAGGGCATACCCAGGTACCAGTATCGCAAGACAAATTAGAACGAGTCTGGACTGAGCTACTTTACAGGAAGAAACAGTCATAGATTGAGTAAGTTTAAAATAATAGAATTGTTTTTGTACTCTGTAACATATGGACTACGTTTATTTTTGATACTGTCGACATTTTGGAGCGACCGTTTAATCTTGTGGATCTACGGTTAATAAATTTCACCGAAAATTATATTTGGTATTTTGACCATTAGTGACATTACAGATCATTGTGAAACACCATATCTTACGCCGTTCTTGTATTGCGTTATCAGAAAAAGAAACGAGCGGTGGTATTATAAATATATTATGTAAATTTACTTTTTAAAAAATTTAAATCGTTGCCTTAATTTTTGTAACTATGATTCCGCTGTATTTTACAGTAGTTTCGTACCCTCAGTACAACAGAGCCAAAAATAAATATTTACGTTTGTTTGTATCGCAATGGTAACTATGCAATAACTGTTTTTATGGTGCATTTAACTTACGGACATTTTCTGAAACTGTTTGTACGAATTTACCAGTCAATGAAATAATGAGGGCATACTTTTGTTACATGTTCAAGACGTGACCTTGTGAATTGCTGTGGTTTCTTGTCTGAGATAATTGCTCAACATGTAATACAAGTTAAGTCACTGATTGTGGCTGTGATGAAGAGCCACGCGTTCTCGCGGGTTGGACGTGTGTGTGTGGCGAGCTCACCTACAGATGCCCAGGACGTGGTGATTACAGCAGGCAGTCACAGCTGCTCTGTCTGGCCAGAGCTCTCAGCGTGATTGTTCGTCGTGCACGAGCCCCAAGCGAAGTGAGCTATGACACATCGCACCCCTCCAGTGCAGCCACACAGACAGAGGTTGCGCAGTTTATACCAGTGATACGTGAGAATACCGCCACGCCCTTCACCAAGGTGATGCCAACCTTAACCTATTTGGTTGAAAACTATTTTACCACGCTCGAGATGTAAGAAAGAGGCATCTCCGATCTATATTAACAGAACTTCTTTAAGGGATCTGTTCACCAACATTTGTTGTTGTTTTAATGATTGTTAAATGTGTACGTGGCATCATTTGTTTTAAAACGTTTTGACTTTTTTTAATATAATAAAATTTTACAGCTGTCATAGTTTTTGTATAATGGCACGTCAAAGTCCAAATTTGCATAAAACGATTTTATACATAAAAGTTAAACCTTTTGTCTAACCGAAATGAAATAATTCACACTGAAGAACAACGTCACAGGTTACGTTAAGACTTTAATAAAAAACCGCATATTTTTTTATATTAAATAGTATTTTGAAATAAAAAATTATTAATTTTCTGAAATATTTATGCGAAAAAAAATCAGTACGGTTTTATGCATGTATTGATATAGCCCGTGACAGTGTTTTTCTGTGTGAATTGTTTAATTGTGGCACGTCAGTTTGTTTTCATTTTACGCATAAAACCGTTTTATGCAAATTTGTAATAATGACATTATACAGTAACTATGAAAACTAAAAAAAATAACATTACAGTAAATAAATTTTCATAGTGTACGTTTACAATTATAAAAATTATGAAAAGAATTAAAAATTTAGTTGAACAGCTCCCTAATAACAAACATTTTATTTAAGTGCATGTGGCTGTTAAGTGCACGCCTTTATGTCGAGAAAGATTTTGTTGTATCTATGCCATGTTGTCCCTCGTACGCCTACACCCGAAATCGGAATCATCGAAAACTTCCTAGTTTTAAATGATTTTTCACTGATTCCCGATGGAGCAATACAACAAATTAAACCAGTGGAAACTACTGCTAATCGTGAGTTTTTGACTTTTCGAATGTCTGTACTCTAAAACGAAATTGGTCAACATATATTTATTATCAGTTGTGCTTCACTGATGTCACTTGTGTAAAGTGCTCCATCCGGAATAAATGAGAAAACACTGTTAATCAGTATGGACACGCCGAATTCACGTTATTATTAGGGAACTGCCCTGAATTCATCGTCCTATAGAGCCTAGAACGTAATCTGTGACGTCATTAAGCACTTGAAATTATGAGATGTCATTTACGTATTTGGCGACTTTACATGCGGTTTGTCAAAGTGCCTTGTAATGTTAATTATTAGTTACAAGCTTTCTCCTCCGCAAGCCACGACATTGTATGCTTATGGAAGACGTCGTCGAACAAGCAAACATCAACTTTCAGTCCAGTCTGCAGTGAGAAAAATACGCGAAATTTGCAGGTCTCCAAGTGTTCAGTGAAAACGCACTTTTTTAAATTCAGAGTTTAAAGAAGCAATTGTTTCTCAAGGATGTGGCCCTTACAGGCTTTGAAGACTTGTAGTGGAGACCAAGACGAATAAGTTTAGCATGGAACTCGTGTCCGGAAACGTACCGTCATACTGCCACACGCAAAATCACCACACGCGCTGTTTTCGGCACCGCTCGCTAGGATAGTGTTGACTGTGGTAGTCCATACGTAGGGACACTGGAAAATCGCGAAAATATTTAGCATAGTCTCCAATAAACTGTAGTATCTCAATCGTGACACGTGTGAACAGTTTTCTGGCAAATCACACACGTTGTGTGTTAAAACTGTACAGTTCTAATTGGGTATGTTGAAGAGGGACACAGTGCTTCATGTGGACTATAGCCAATGTCGATACAAAACCTCCATTGTTATACATAGCATGTTGGAGCCTAGCAAACAATCAACTTTTCCCGCGATATACCAGTGTCTCTATCCATACGTGATTCTCCGATCACATGATGTCCCATTCGACTACAAGGTTACATGCTAGTCAGTTGAGTTTGTGATCCGCCCAGAGACGTTTGTATCTGCTGTTGTACTTGCCATTGTAGTTCATACTACAGTACAGTAGTAATCCTTCACTACAGTACACAATTCAAGGTGTACGTACTTCATTGGCACTGTGTTGCTATTATCCATGGAATACGCGTTTGCGGAATATGCGGACACGATGTTATTGCATGGCGAAGCGTTATCCACACCGCCGTACACCTTCGCACTCACTGTTTGCTATTGTGTACCAGCGGGCAACTGAAACAGGTACATTCACCCCCAGCAGGGCCAACTGAGATGCTCCACGACGGTGCCGTACACCTGAGTTTCATGATGATGTACTCCATGTAGTGGAAGAGGTTGTGACGACGAGTACCAGACAAATAGCAGGTAGACTTTCAGATTTTTGTACACTCAACATCCCGCACGTTTATTAGCAATCAATGTTTACACGTTTTACAATGTTCGGTGTACAGGTAGACTGCATGTGGTTCACACAGCTGTCTGGCTTGTTCTACATGATCAGCAGCTACACCCGTACCACCTCCAGAAGGTTCAGGCAATGCAGCCAGAGGATTTTGGACCATGAGCGAACTTTTGCAGATGGTTGTTACACTGTTGCGTGGATGAGCCCAACTTTCCACGGCGGATCCTATTCACTGATGAAGCCCACTTCACCAGGAAAGGAGTTCACAATACTCACATCAGTCACGTGTGGGCTGATGCAAACCCGCACGTTGCGCGCCCCTATGGGTTTCAACACCGATACGGTTTCAATATTTAGGCAGGGTTTCTTGATGGGCGTGTAATTGGGCCATGCCTTCTTCCACAAACGCTCACGGATGACGTGTACTTACGGTTCCTTGTAGTACTCCAAGGTTTCTTGGAGGATGTGCCACTGCATGTGCATCAGAACATTTTGCACTTGCGGTCCGACGTCATCAGGACCAACGATTTGTTCTACAGAGGATGGTCGTGGTGGCCCGATTGCTTGGCCTCCACGTTCTCCCGACTGACCCTGCTAGACTACTACCTTTGGGGTTACATGAAAAGCATGATTTATGTGACCGACCCCTGTGGAATCCGTGGAAAACATACTAGCACGTGTGGTGGCTGCAGTGGATGTTGGACGTCCAGAAATTGGTGATCGAGCATACCACAACATAATACGGAGGTACCACATCTGCGTTGAAGTCGGTGTTCGTCACTGGTCGTAACTGGTTCCAGACGACAGGCAGCAGGAGTCGGAGAGAGCAATGTGTGTTGTAGTATTTCGCCTGTTGTGGCAAACACAACAGGTTTCCGGACACGACTTCCTGTGCTAAACTTATTCGACTTGGTCTCCACTACAAGTCATCAAAGCCAGTAAAGGCAATTTTGCCACAACTTGTATATCGTAGTTTTAGCAGTTTCCGTTACGATGCATGTCTCTTTGCAAGAAGTTGCTCCTACGGTGTTCAGCTGTTTGGCATGTTCAGATAGTTATCTATTATGTAATAGCCAGAACATCTTCCACCACTATTCCCGATTCTACGTTGCATTGGTTTTGTCTCTTATGGCACATAGCTGTGAATTAAAATTTGCAGCAGTTTCCACGCACATACTAAAGTAACATGGTTTCATCTCTAAACGCGCCAGTTTACATATACATCCTTGTATTTATCCCCTGTGAATAACTTTCGCCCAGGAATGCTATACAGCTTCATATAAGCCCCAGTCTTGAAGGGCATCAGGCCAAGGGCCGGATTCGTACAATCTGAGTACAGATAATACGGAATTAATTTGCTATTTCGGTTGGTACTTACCTTTTTTTCTAGTTTGCCTGTTGGTTTTCTAAAGATAACATAGCTGCACAAGCAAAATTTAAAGTTTATTTTACGGTAAATTAGTGGCTTAGAAAACATTGGTATCTGTACCAAACCTGTTTATTTAGCTTCCAATTTTTCAATAAACCGAAGGAGGAAATGAATCCCAGTGTGACAGATACCAGTTTATATATATATATATATATATATATATATATATATATATATATATATATATATATATATATATATATATATACATACATTCATATATTATAACTGTTTAGAAAATTTAACAAATACCGCCAATGGTACAATTTTAAGTCATGGACCTGTTTCACTTAATTTGAGTCAGGAGAATGGCTATGGTAAAACTATGCGGTTAACGCTATCATGTACGGCTGCTCTCTAGGGTATACATTATTTTCTACACTATGCTCAAGAAAGACATTTTCGTACTCGTTGTAGCAGCGTACGCCATGTGTCAATTCTTTACGTGGTTAAACGAATGCAATGAATGTCGGTTTTTCGTCACATCTTTGATCGTGTATCAAACTATACAGCACTGTACATTGAGTATAAGGTGTTTGATGTGCTGTTAATAGGACCTGTGTTCATACATTGTAATACAGGCTGAATTTACCTACAGTCAAAATGCTTAGTATCACAAGGAAAGTCTATACTAGTAAATACGTGACTGATATTCTTATGTATACGGAAAAAATTACTTACGTATCCATGTATAATTAATTAATAAACTTAATACTTCACATTTTAAGGTTTTATTGTAATGATTTAAAAAACTTAGTCGTTTGCACAACTCATGTTATTCTACTGATTTGTTTTTAACAAATACACATTTTTTTAGGGCCCACCTATGTAACTGCTTTTACTGTTATACAGATTGAGTATTGACAGTACTAAAGTTTCTTAATAGTAGTGAACCACTGTGTGCTCAGTAAAATATCCTCACGGTAAATATAAATTCATCCTTACCATAGCTCACAGAAGTAGATATCATGAATTAGTACCTTTGATAATATATCCAATCAGTATAACACGTTTTATTTCCAAACTCTGTGCAGTAACAAGTTTAATAATTATTTGTAGGAAATGGATCTGAAGGATTGTGTTCAGCGTTTAAGCCGCTACGAATTGAACGTTTTTAATGATGACGCAAGGTCAGATTGGAGCAGCAATTGAACGCAACAAGTGAGAATAACATAAGTGTACTACGTAAACTCGTCGGCCAACATCAGCGTCCGCCCATTTGCACGTGCGAAAATGGCGAGCGACTAAACATGGAATTTAATCCGGATTCCCATAGTAGACCTTTGTAGAAATGATATATTCCAATTTTTCTCTGTATAATTCTTTATACAGATTACTCGTGTTTTTTTTTTAAATCAAGTAAGATTTAGAATGTATTCATACTAAGATTTAGAGTATATCGCGTTCAAACATTTCAGTTTTTAGCTACTGGAACGAGAATACGAATAACCTGGCCAGTAAAATTCGCACGATGAAAGTATTTATTAATTAGATTGATAATTTTAACAAATTATTTTATTTGCTAGAACTATAGGCTGTCGCACTTTAATACTTAATTATAAAACTCATTGTATCTGTTAAAACAATTAACTAAACAAAGATCAAGTAATAAATACTAAATTCCACACTACATTAGAAAGGATAATCACGGTTACTTCTGGAGCAACAGCCAATGACAAATCACCTTAGACGATAGTTAACAGAGAACTGCGAAATCCTGTCTTACATGGACGTGAAACATAGTCTTGCATTTGTAAAAGCCACGCTGCAATGTAGCGACGCGGTAAGTCTCCAGCACAGAGGTGTTGCAGCTCGTGCGGGTGGTGGTAGAAACGGAACGGCGGACCGCACCTCTGCTCGACGGGCATGTCTCACGCGGGTAATGGAGCGAGAGTCTCGAGCCTACGTGCTCTGGACCAGCGCGACAACGCACGGACGTAACGCGATAAGCCCGCCAGTCAGAGCGGAAACTATGAGATCAGTTGGCGGCAGTGTTTGCTGTCGGGCCGGGAGGCCTCTCTCGTACGCGCATGTGCGTCGGCGGTAATCCTTTCCCTTAGCTGGTATGCACAGCGCATAACTAACCAGTCCTGCGTGTTGTATACCCATCCAGGCGACACTGCAACAAGCACGACCGCCATGCTTCACGGAGCCCATTTGAATCGAAATTCCAATCAAGCTATATCCTCCTCAGTGTCATACCGTATCTGTATGACGAGCAGCGGTTTGTAATTAATAAGAATAGTCAACGTTTTCTTATTGTACTTTCTTTCATATTTCGAAAGTGTATTACGTTTCGAAATAAATGTAACCGACGTTGTTTTGAAACACTTTATTCCATGTCTTACCCCTTACCCGAGTCCTTAGCGATATTGCAAATGAACGGTGCCGGAATTTATAGAAAACGTAAACATAATATTTATGATGTCTATCAAAAAAGAAACAATTTAACAATATATTTATCATTCATAAGTAAATGATGACCACAAAGAACTAACACCTTTAAATTACCTTCAAATCAAATAAACAATATTATCTATATTGAAATTTGTTGTTCATTAATTTTACTGTTGTACAAGATGAGCATATCGCAGTGACTATACGAATACAACCACCCTAAGGTTTCTTTTCTATTTTTTTATTTTTATTTATTTTTTTTTTTTTTTTAAATGAATTGAGACTGCATCAATAAATTTACAGTGTACGGTTTTGTCCTAACATTTCAGAAGTTTGTTAAATATTCATCCATCAAATTATTTTCAATAACTTAAATTTTTAATTGTACTTAAAGGCAAGGTTTCCTTACTTCTCAAATTTCGCAATTAGTAACACGGAGTTATTTGCTTACGAAACAGAAGAGTCGAAATATTTAACAACAGTTTTTCACATTGGCGAATATTTTCTCCTGTAAGAAATATGCGATACCCGAAGGCTTCATGTTATTTAAATACTTGAGGATAAACACAAATTCCGGTGATTTTTCATAAATTATACTGTATAAATCCCACACTCGATTGCTTTGCATTCATATTTTTGTTCACCTAATTTTTAAATATTATTAAAGGGTGGAACTAGAAGCCAATTTACCATTTTGGAAATAGGCCCAGTAATGAGTTTTTCAGCAGTGGACAATTTTGACGGATGTAATGACTACTAAGTTAGATTGAGTTATCTATTTTGTCAGTAAAGGAAGTTACAATTATTCTTAAAACGTTTCACTGATATGCATTGGCAAGCGTTTCTCTCTTAGCCTTCCTAACTGCATAGTGCAGTCACCGCTATGTGTAGTTACCAAGTATCTTTTGTTGTATTTCATAATAAATACGTGTGTTCTCAGGTAATTCTAGAGTTCATAAATATAACTTTTTTAAAGCTTTGCAATAACCTTCACACAACGTTGCTGCAGTTAAATATGTGAAACTTGTAATGCAAATACAACCATTTAAACCAACTCGAGTAATTCGTACAGAATATATTTACTTAAGTCATACACATAATAATATTTCAGTCAATTGTAACTAAACAGTATTGTAATTAATGTTAGATAACAATAACAATCTTCGGCCAGGACGGGTGACAGGCATTCCTCGCTAGTTGAGCAGCCGGCCCAACCTTCACCTCGGCCTTCTCTCATACATAATATGACCCTGTCCGAAGGCGGGAACACGCAGCGGATTATCATTTTCAACAATAATAAAACAAAAGTGTAATGTTTTCAATTCAAAGTACACGTTTAAAAGTTTTTGACTTAAAGGTTTTTAGTCTAATTGAGCGTTGGGACAAGGGTAAATTGTTTTGAGTCATGCTAGCTGGAACGAATTACAAATTAATATCTTCGTAATATAGCCTAGCGACTTGAAACAAGAGGAAATTTTGGTTACTTATGATGTAATTTTCTGAAAGACAACTTGAAATGATCAAAACACCCCACAGCACACAAATTCTAATCTTTAAGATTGCGACAACAGTTATTTTCATGAAGGGAATTGTTTTAAAGAGCGGTTTCTTAGTGTATTAAAATCTCAATAACATTTATCATTGCGCAAACAACCGTAATTCCTACATGCAATTTTAAAATTTAATTTTCAAGGATTAATTTCTCCCTTCATGACTGCGCTAAAATAGTCACCGAATAACTATAGCCTACGTCATTTTGATAAGAAATCGCCTCACAAAATGTTTATAACATAAGTTGAGATACATTCTGTATAACAACAATTCTGAACACTAAAAATATTTTTCATGTTATATGAAGTTCTAGAAGTGAAAAAGAAAACTAAACTGTTTTTATTTTACTTTTGAGTATAAAAATTATATTTGACTGTATATAGTAATCTATAAATTTGAATCTTTGCCACTCACAACTTATTTTATATTGGTTTTCATTTTTATGTATACATTTATGTAGATCGTAAATAATCTAGTTAGAAATTTTGGTCTTAGGTATGTTTGTTGTTAGTATCTATCATTTGTCGAAAATGTGAATTTTTTTTACAAAAATATACTTTTATAATATCTTTGGTGCATGAAAATTGGTTTTTAAATCTACTCTCTCAAACTGCACAAAGGCTATTTAATAAAAATTGAATCATTGTAACTCTTTGAAGTGACATAAATAATAGACCACAGAACAAAGTATTTCTCCCTAACAATTTATCAGCCGAGTGAAATACGGCGTGTGTTTTAAATGAAATCGTTGCGCGTTTTGTTTGTTACTCTCTCTGGCCACAAATTTCCGAACTCAATAGCTAGTGTTTCTGGGCGAGGTGAGAGTAGGACGGGGAAAAATACAGGGGAGGTAATATAACAGTAACGAAAGTTACCCGCCTCATCGGACTCATGGTACTGGCTTGTGTGTGTAATGGAGTGCGTTATCAATTTATGAGGGGAAAATATCGTAAAAATGAATTTTTAGTTCCGCAGTCCCCCAGCTTTATTGCTATTATAGTTCGTTATATTCAACATTACTTTAATTATTGTACATGCGTGCAAACTGATAATTAGAGTCAATTATTATCGTGCGGAAGTTATCACGTATTCTGACCTATTAAGGATAAAATAAATACCCGTCATACAATTTCAAAAAATTATGTGATGAACTATAATGGACCAAACATTTTAAGGAAATTATTATTTTATAGACCCTCGCGGAATTCAATCATTGATTTGCTTCCCTGAAATATGTAACGACATTTAAATTATTTTACAATTTGTTTTAATATTTTGAAGTATGTGTATTAGATACCTGTACTCAAGTCGTAACGTTTTTTAAATGGGGGAAGTCCATTACTTAATATGTTAACGAATAAACAACATCGCAGTCACATTACATTGCCTACTTCAAATATTTACCGAGTTTGATAAAATTTTAAAAAAATAATGGCTTCTTAAATTATTAATGAGAATAAAAATCTCAGAAAGAATATCATTATTAAAATACTTAAACGGTTTTTAAGACGACATGAGATCATGTAATTTTCAAATGGCCACCATTTTGATAAGATGAACACGTCATCAGCAAACTGTATAAAAATTATGTAACCGTACTTAACTTTAAGGTCTACGTTCACTGAGATTGATGAAGTTCTAGAAAATGATTCCTCAGGAATCTCGAGTAAACAAAAATTTTCAAATGACTGACATTATAAAATTATGAACATGACATTAACAAAATACATAAATGTAGTGTACCATGTACCGAATTTAATGAAATTTAGGAAATATTTCCTTAGATAAAATGTCTTATCGTAACATATCAAAATTGCCACCATTATAATAATGTAATCATTGAATGTACAAAATACATAAAGGTCAATTCACCCTCCTAAGCACTATATGTCTATCAAGTTTAATGAATGTCTGAAAAAAATATCCCTTAAATATCTCGTGTGATTAAAAAAAGTTGTTTCAATCGTTATCGTTTCGAAAATACGAACACGTAATAAACAAAAATTAAAAGTTTATTCGCCTTACTAAATACGATATGTGAAGCGAGTGTCGTGAAATTCTAAAGAGTATGGTGGTTCAGATACCTCATGTGACTAAAACATTTTCGAAATGCGGAAAAGCCAAAAAAAATTTAACGGTACTAACAAAATAGAGTCAAATTAGCTTAATAAGTACCGTATGTGTACACAGATGAAAATAGGTACACGGGATAAACGTTTGAAATCGAACACACACACAGAAATCCTCAGAAAAAAAACACACACAGTCAAACACACACACAAAGAGATAGAGAGAGAGAGAGACATGAAGGAGATCAGTAAAGCCTACGTCTCCATTCGAAAAGAAGGCTAATGATATAGAGTCCTGTACCCTCAGTCATATTATGAGACACACAGGGTAAACACACAGAGAGAAGAGAAAGAGAGAGAAAGGAAGGGAATCTGTAAAGCCTACTTTTACATTCGAGAAGAAAGCTAATAATGTACAGCGCTGGACTCTCAGTCATATTACGACTCTTCCTCACTTTTATTCATTGTTAATTTACTACTGGTCATGGATTAACAAGTTCAGCCATTATCTGCTAATGACTTTACCTGTCAATACCCTAACGACGGCAGTGACTCCGGGTAGAAATAAGCATGAAAAATTGCTTATCTCCAGGTAAACCATGCAGAAAATATGTCCTTGCTTGGGGTTTTTCTATACTTACCTATATTTTAATAGTCTTGCTCTTTGTCTGGCTTGTCGTAGAAAAGCCAGCTCTGAATCACGTAATATAGACCACCCTGCTATATCGAACTCAGGTCTGCACAACTTGTGCATACTAAGGTGGTCGCATGCCCAGTCCAACGAATAATGTGCAGAGATTTGGCAGATATAAGTTTATCCGGAAACTCTTTGAAGTACGTGAATTTAGTCCACTTACGTGACATTTAAAAAACGTTACACGTATGTATACCAATCTTATCCTGCAAATGAAACAGGAAACTTGTTTTCCCATGCCCGAAAATGGGGTAATGGGGAAGTATTTGCGTTTTTTCTGTCATTTTTGGGAATGAATATCTTGGCACAAGAAATAAAGAAATACATCGGCACATACATGACACGTTTATGTTTGATATATTACGCCACAATGATGTTGGGTTGCTGCCAAATGTCTCGTAGAGGCGACCATTCGGCGATAATAAACGCTAGTTCAATGACTCGCAACTAGAGGCTTTGGTCCGGCATGATGCGTGTGCCATGTCGCTCTTAGGACTCCTCGCTTCTAAGACTCTAACACATACAATACGTCCACTCAGACAGCCACCTTACATGAAGGTATTCAGAGAGAACACCTCTGATTGGCTCAGAGCTAAGAACCATCAATTGGTGGCGTTAAACTATCCTGAGAGATTAGGTAACTGTCTCTCCATGGTCGCATCCTGAGAGCTATACGAGGAGGAGAAAGAGGTTATGAAAGGTCAACAGTCCAACTCCCCCTATTTTTTCAATACAGATAACAGTTGTTCTTTCATTGAGTTTTGAGGTGTGTTTCCTAAAAAATGTAAATTATGTAAATACACAAATTATGAATAAATGTATTATTATGTCGTTTAGGAACGTAAAAAAATTTAATATTGATTGCAATATGACAGTCCGAAAAGAATTCTTGTGAACGCCCACCTTTACTGAGACATAACAACAAGGAAATCAGCAAACAAGTTGCAAATTAAAATGTTTACTGGCACTGAATTATTTACCTTTGATGGATGCCTTGTATAAATAATATAAACGTATTCCCAGTCAGTAACCCACAAAATTTATTTAATCGCAAAATAATTGTAATAAAATTCGAAATTGGCTGTCGACATTTTTAATGTTTGAAATTTTTTCGGTTTTTTATTGGCTGCAACTATATCAAGTAACCAATTACTTATACGTTTTTAAGTGGCCAAGCAGTTCGCTTGAAGGCCAATAAAACGTTAGACAAGTACACGTGTTCAATACTATATTGGCACAAAACTTCAACGCCAGTTTGCATATTAACATAGCAAATCAACGTTTATCAATCTAAACATGTATGGTTTTATACTGTTAAATCTTTTATAGCGTTTAATTTCGTATGAATTTAACTATACGCATTTAAATGTATTTTGCTGTATGATTGCATAAACACCTCGATAATATAGGAAGGAAACCCAACTCATTGGTGAAATTGAAAACAAAAATGATCAACGTGCTTGTGGCAAATTTCTCGTAATGTTTCAAAGCGCTGGTAAGAATGTATATTTTTCATAAGAGAAGCAGAGTGTGTCCACTCTAATTCGTTACTTATTATTTTGCAGTCAGTTCCTCTGAGAAGCTTCAATTGTACAGCCACAATGTACGAAATCTTCTACGTAATATTGAAAGTTTTTAATCCATACACAGTACTGAACACTCACCATTCTTCAGCTTGCAAATAAAACAAAATAATCATCATTGTTACTATACATGTCTGACAACATCAGTTTGGACTGTAACCTGCAAAGATTTAGGCATGCTAACAGTAATGTGTAGGAAATAATTTTGCCATTACCCATACCTACTTTCTTAACAGTCCTATAAATGGGTGTACTAAATTTCCGAACAATTTTATTGTGCAATCATATGATGCATGTTTAAAATTATTTTGTCTATTTGGCAGCTCGGTTACTATTGGAATGCGGCAGACAAGTCGTGTCGTTGGCAGGAAGTGTCGGTATTGAAGCTTCATCGGGCGGAAAGAGAGAAGAGGCGGAGTCCCATCTTCCTTCACGCCCTTGATAGAGGTCGTTGTGTGGCGCCGCTTACTCCCAGCAAGAGACGGAGTTAGGGTAGGGAATGTCCTGGCCTGATGGAGGAGTTTGCCATTTCGGAAGGGGAGGGATAAAGTCGGAGAAACCGTTACATCGTTGCCTCCAAGCGGCGTTTCGCATTTTTACGGGAAACGTTGCTGGTTTCCCGCACACGACTCGGAATGGCTGCAGCTCTTGGCATCCAAGTGAATCCCTGCTTGCAAAACGCAGTCGTTATCGTTCCCGAGACAGAAGTGGCGCAGTCAGTGTTGCGGAAATATATTTTTATTCACTATACCGCGCTATTCAACATTAAATTTCATTAAATATGTTGTGGAAATTTCAGTTAGATATACAGAGTTCAATTTACTTGAGTTTTGTTTTAAAATTATTGGACCTGCTGTGCGATGAAACTTTTAAACCGGTAGTATTAATTAAAATTAAATTGGTGAAAGCAAAATTTATGCGCTGTTGAATGGCGGAGATATAAGCAGTATATTGCTGTTTTGGTTAAGGTTAGTATCTGAATGTGTAATTATTCATTACAGATTCCGGCACACACGTGTAAAATTATACGAATAAATATAAATAAATGAATGTGTGTGTATATATATATATATATATATATATATATATATATATATATATATATATATATATATATATATATATATATACACACATGTTGTCCTGCTATTCTACCTGCGTAATTAGATGTCATGTTACTTAAATAATTGGGAATAAATATAATCATATGCAAATTGGCTATGTATCGTCCAAATATGGCAGGGAAATGTCGCAACGATTGGTGTAAACCCACTCACCGGAAACTGCACTTTTAAACAGCAACTGACTGCAATGTACACAGTTATAGTACAAATTCAAGTATTTATTACACATTCTACGAAAACAATTTACATGTTTCCAGAATGTTTCGTTTGTATAACTAAAATTTCGTTTCAGGATTTTTTGAGTTTTCATTTCAAATTCATAACGTCTTGATTTGTAAACCGTCTTTTATATATACGTTCATTCAAATGTACTGTTTGAAAATGGCATCTAAAATGATTAAAAATTTATATTTTAACTGTTATAACAACATTTACAATTGGTTGCTTGCCAAATTTAACCTTGATGTCTTTTGAGTATTAGTTCGTGTATGATAACCTATGTCTTCGAAGCATCTCTCTCGTAATTAATTGTTTTAAATATTGTTTAACGAAATCGCTGCTAAGTACAAGCCTATAGTGTTTTTGTGCCCATTTAAATAAATTTTTATTTTAAAGAACTTTAAAAAGTTTCCGAGCATGTTAACTTCACATTTATAATTGACGGTATATGTTTCTGATTATACTACCAAGAACAGTGTTAAAGTAAAGCTGTTGTAGATTTACATGTTGACGTACAATGTGGATTTTATCGTGAGTAGGAGGAAATCAATATTCACTTCTGTGAGAAAATGCATCGAATCAACTTTCACTAGAGGACATTATTCATTTTCGGGCCTATTTTCAGATTAAATATAATTGCAACTGTTTTGAATCAACTGGGCGTCGTAATTACTAATTCATCTATACAAAGCATGCAACGTAATTCAAAAGCGAGGAAACTGGAGGACTTTTATCAAACTACGCAGTAAACGTTTCCTTCAAAGCAAAGATACAATTTCGTTGAGATAGTTTAGCTTGCGGTAAAGAAATATTACTTCATAGAAAGAAAAGCTGTGTGGATACAGATTCCTTTAAAAATTATTTTATGTCAACGATTTAATTTTCTACGTAGCAAACGAATTATTTTTTCCATATAAAGAGTGATTTAAAAATCCTCAATGAACTTTACCATAAATGTGACAACTGAGCTATTTACAAGGCAATGTTTTATTTCTAGACATGTTTGCTTTCAAAATAATTATTTTTGATGCTGCTATTATTTAACCGACTTCAAAATAGGAGGAGGCTATCAATTCTGTTGAATTTTATTTTATGTTTGTTATCTCATAACTCAGTAATTTATACACCGATTTGAAAAATTATATCTTTGTTGAAATGGGGATTATTTCAAGGAGGTCCCATTTCAACTTAATTTCGATATTGGACCTTGGATTTAGAAGATACACCACGGAACTCCTCGAAATCGAATAGGCGTGAGTGAGAGATTTTGGCCAGCGCTTAACATCGAGGTCTTAGCGCTAGTGAGGGGTGACATGAGGTGAGTATGGAGCGTCGCCGGGATGAAAGAGCGGGGGAAACCGGATATCCCCGACAAATGCCGCTGGGGAACGACCCCGCCGGGAAAAAATCGAATAGGAAATGTACAGTGATTGAGATATTGGCAAGTTTGTGATAATCCAAGACTAGGAAGGTACCTAGCTATGGTCAAGGACGTTCTGGTCTGACTTGGACTGCGATGGCACAACGGATCTCCTTAACGACAAACAGCATAAATGTGGAAGGTAGGCACCGGTACTACGTAAAAAATCAAGAAATAAAAAATTTTAAACAACAATTAACACCGACTTAAAATCTACTGAAATAAAAAGCACTAAAAAGTGAAAAATAATTACGTTGTTTTTGACTACTTCGAAAATAATCAATTTATTAGGACAGCAATGTACAATTATTGTTATTTTTGGAGTTGGTGCCAGCCAAGCTTTTAAGAAGGTTTTCTAAAATTTCTCAAATTGACAAAATATATGTAAAGATACGTTAATTTGATAATGTAGCAATTCATAATCAAACCAAATTACAAATGAACACAACTTCCTAAAGCGATACCTTAGCTACAAATAAACCTAAATAAACTTATTTTCAAAAATAAACAAATGAAGGACTTAAGGCCTCACACCTTAGTTTTGCGGTGGCTTCAAAAATGTTTTTTTTTTTAACGCGAATTAATACATATATAAAAATTCATATTACAATTTTAACACTTATATAACATCGTTTTTAGCTTAATTTTTCTGTTACAACACATCAAACGGATTTTAGATTTTTGCCCCTTAAATATCACACATTTTGTTGTTAAAATAAGCCAAAATTAAGCAAAATAATATTTACTAGCAAATGGTGCATTGTTTTGAAAAACGCTGACCCAAAATTGTGTATATTATGACTGTACACAGTCTCAAATATTTTCAAAACATTTGGTTAAAAAATATTCCTGTTATTTGCAATTGTTTGAAATAAATGATGAATAATTTCCTTAAAGCGACATCTCGAAAATCTATTGACAAATTTACGCAGATGTCATGTAAAACAAATCTAAATACCTTAAGACGATTCTAAGCATCAAGAAACCTCAATGGAATACAATTAGAGAAAACATCATACAAGCGCATCGAAAATTAGATATCCGACACAGCTGTCAACGAAGTCTGCCCTCACACGTCTGCCCGCATTAGGGTCGCTCACTCAAGATGCTCCCCTCCCAGCCTCGCTGTATACGCCCGTCGCTGCGCCCCATGCTGTTCCAACTCCGCGCGGCTGTTGTCTTTGTGTCGATTCAGAAATACTTAGTTGCAGTCAACGTTAAATTTAATTATATTAGACGTGTACCTACGTTGTTTTGTTACACGTTTGTTAGCCGTGGCTGGCACCGACTCCAAAAAATAACAATAATTACATATTACTGTCCTAATAAATTGAGTGCATTCTAAGTAGTCTTTAAAAAAACAATATATTTTTTTATTGTTAGTGCATTGTTAATCAGAGTAGACTTTCTTGCTTCGGTGTTATTTTTGGTTAAAAAAATTATATTTTTTGATTTTACATTCAATTGTTTATATTCAAACAAAACTTTTATTTTCTTTATCAATAATTTTGTTGAAAGTGCATATAAACTGAGAACTATAAGTACACAGTATATAAAAGTTGATATGTTAATTTTCTAATACCTTAATTAACAATTTTAAGTTTTCGTAATTTCAATCAGCAATACAAAATAAGCACACGAATTATACTCTGTAATATGATGTTTTTAAGAGGAATTAATAATGCGTTCAATTTAGCCTATATAGTGTTTACCTCCTGAAAGCGACATTCTTATTATTTATTTTTATTAGCTTCTACCAAGCATATGAGGGAGGATATTTTCAAGGCACGTTCATTCTGAAATATTTAGTAAAATAGTGTAATCGGCCCACACTGACAAGGCCTTAGTCAATATCTTACAGAAATTTATTTATTAGCCTATATGTTTCTCTGGAGGATAAACCGACATTACGCGATGAAGCGAACACAGTCCTATGCTCTGAAAGTGTGTATTCGATGCATTAGGCCGCGATTACACGGCGGCCTGAAGTTGATAACCGTAAGAGGTTTAGTCAGCCATTTTTAAACACGTTCAGTGTATAGCTGCCGAAGTGAACACGTTCGCGTGGTTATACGGTACTCGATTGTCGCAGTGAAAATCGATTGTGTTTTGCTACGACAGCATATTGTTTTGAGGTTATGTTTGGTTTAACCGTTTAACCTATGTACAAAAGGTAAACAGAGGAAAGTAGCTGGAGACACGTAAAGTTTACGTTTGTCTGTAAAATGAACATGATTAAATTTACGTTGGTTGCTGCACTGCATAAATGTGCAAGACGCAAGCGAAACATACTCTAGGTATTTAAGAATTATAACCTTACTCTATGAGCATCTATAAATGTACCAAATTTGTTTAACGTAATATCAGACTAGGAAACCTTTCTCTTGTAACCAGTTACCACTGTTTACATATTAAAAGTAGCGTCGGTTACGATAAACTTAACCTTTTGAAAGCTCTACTTACCCCGTTCCAAGGCCACACTCATATGTTGGTGCGATGTGTTATGTGGTGACGAAAATCTTCGTGACACAAAACATTTAAACCAATATTATACTTTATGGAACGTGGCAAGGATTTTCGAAAAGTTACTTTTACCGCGAACGACCACGTGCCTGCTTCATGCATACAAGAGTACTGGAAATGGCATACATTCTTTTTCCGTTGCAAATTTATTGAAGGGCTCATAATATGAAACTATTTTTACTTGTACGTAGCCAACAAAACATTTTAATAACTTTCCTGTTAATTTTATTTCCGCTGCTGCAACATAAAACGTGGTTGTCAGCCATCTTGTGCATAATGCTTGTTGACGTTTAACGAGCCAATCACAGCAAGGCATACAGATTGTTGTTTAGGCGATGAACCTTTACAACCTGTTCAGTTTGAATAGGAAGCAGCAACGATATGAACTACTTCAGACACCGTGTGACCAAATATACTGCTGAGCAAGTTTAATTTAAACTAGTTCCGAGGCCCGTGTAACCGCGGCCTTAATGTCGTAAGTTCTGTACAGAAAGCGCCTTACTGTGTTGCTAAGGCCCTTACTGTTTACATCACTGACAACACCGTGCCAGCCTACTCGCATGTGTGTTTCGTTCTTGTGCCTGTCGAATCTGTGCTGATGTTAATATTGTTAGTCATTCGTAAGTGAAACATTGTTACATTACTTCAAAATTGAAGAAAATGATGTTAAGTGCAAGAAAAGACAAGTTCCGTCCTTATGGAGGAATAACAAAACTTGGGATGGGAAAGTTATGAGACAAGGATACATTAGTAATAGAGAAATAGAAGGCCCTGCAAAGGAATCAGAACCATCTTACAGAAAATAACTAATCAGTTAATATGGGAAGGAAGAGCTGCGTGCATGAACTAGGTTCGGTCTAATCAAACTGTATTTAAAGAAGATCCATCAATAATTCAGCAATAATACAGAGATGATAATAATAACAAGCGTTAAATCCAATAAGTTTCTCATCAACGAAGAGAATACAACAGCGATCTTTTAACTATGAAACATCATCGCAACCATATCTACGGTATAATGTTTTACAAGAAACTGCCAAGAAAACTATTCCCAGAAATCAGAAAATGCGTTTTAACCTTCCTTCAATTAATTTACGAAAACAGACTTTTTGGCTTCGCTCTAGTTTGACTTACTCTCAAACTTTCTAAGCCAGGAGATCTAGTGCCTGTTATGTACTCAACCTTGCGTATCAAACAGGCCGTGCCTCGATTAAATTAGTTTCTTAGAATACTTTAAAAAACATTTCAATTACGTACATGAAGAGTGCCAAAACTGCGGCTGTTGTGATAAAGCTGAAGCGTATGGTGTGTACTTACAGTAAACTAGTAAACATCTTTGTGACGTTACGAGTTATAAGTGAAACATTTTCTTTTCTGGTAATTTAAGTAAGAATATAAAAGTACATTTACATTGTTAATTATGCCATTAAAATTCACTGTTTAACAAAACTCCATCCATTCCTAATAAGTTCTCAGTTCTTACTAATCCCCATGTGAAATGCGTGCTAACATCTGTACCGGATAAATGATCTACGACAACGAGTCATTTCTGGATATGTTGACCTCATTGTCCCTAGATAAACAAAATAAATGGTTATCGATGGATAAAACACTTCTTGGCTGAATCCGATACAAATATATATATATATATATATATATATATATATATATATATATATATATATATATATATATATATATATATATATATATATATATATATATATATATATATATACATACATATATATATATATATATGTGTGTGTGTGTGTGTGTGTGTGTACGTATCTACGTAAACTTTAGTTTAAATATGTACTTAATGAAATTAAAAACAAGATGTTATACCAGCATAACTGATAAGTCTTCTTTCCTCAAAGTGGGTGAAAATTAACCCTGAAGGTTGAAATCGTTTACGTACGTCTAAGAATATTGAATAATAATACAATTTAAGACATTATAAACGAAATATACGAAAAATTAGTCACACTACTAAGCAATATACCCGTACCCAGTTTGATTAAAACGAAGAAGATATTTTCTGAGATGTCTTTTAATCATAAAGATAAAAGATTACCGCAGATTTCAAAATATTACTAAAGGTTGAACGAAATACACAAAATTCCAGTCAAATAACTAACTATAATTCTGCGTGCCGAAAATAGGGAACTTCGGAAAAACATTTCCCCAAATATGTTATATTACGCAAATATATATGACATGATCGCCATTGAAAAATGTGAACACGTGATTAACGAAATACCGAAAAGTCAAGTCAGCTTTGTAGATTGTGTAGTATTTATGTTTCAAGTTTGATGAAACTCCTAAAAAAAATTTTCAACACATTTGGTATATTTTGCAAAACATATAAAAATGGCCACCATTATGTAATACTATGCTAAAAATATATAAAGATGCCACCATTTTGAAAATATGACCAGAGGATGGACAAATTACACAAAAGTCATGTCAGCTTCGTATATAGTATTTGTGTACCAAGTTTGATGAAATTCTCAAAAATACTTCCTATGATATGTTATACTATGCTGAAAATATAAATATGGCCGCCTTTTGAAAATTTGAATACAGGATGAACGAAATACACAGGAATGAATTTAGCTTTGTGTGTAGTATCTGTGTACCAAGTTTGATTAAATTCTAAAATATGTCTTCTTTGATATCTAGCTTTGCATATAAATATTAAAATGGCCGCCATTTAGAAAATAGGAAACGGGCGTAAACGAAATATATAAAAGTCAAGTAAGGTTGCTAAGTAATATATGTGTACAATATTTCGTGAAATTCGGTCATCTGGTTCAAAAGCTTTTAGGGGGACACACACGCACACACACACACACCTAATCACACACACCTACACATTCAAACACACGTACACACACAATGGTAAGTTCATAAGCCAACTTTTTCCTTCGGAAAGAAGGCAAAAAATATATAAATGAAAGGTAGATCTTGTGTAATGTACTTGGTCTTTATCTATTTCTAAAAAATATTTTATTAGACTTTAGAACGACGCACAGTGGGCCGGAATGGCCCTCAATGAAGCCGAAAATCATTTGAGACTATCCTACTTGTAATAATCACTTCATATTTGGCACACTGATAGATCATATGAATGAAAATGATCTTATAACAAAAATTTTACTAAATCCTTAACCGTAACAATTTGTCGGTGGGAGGGGGTTATAGAGGCGGATTTCATGGAGTAGGCTAAAGAGGTAAGGAGAATTTTGTATGTCATATAGGTAACTATTTACGCATATAACATGCGTCTAGATTAAAGAATTTATAAAATTATGAAGAATAAGCAAAAAAAATTACAGTTCTTGTAGTAAAACTCTTTACATATGCAGGTTTAAGGCCTCGATCCCTAGTTTAGCAGCGGTTTCGAAAATATTTTTTTAAACCCAAATTAATACATATATGAAAAATTCCTTTGGCAGTTTTAACACTTATATATCAACGTTTTATATGAATTTTTCTGTTACAATACACCAAACTGATTTTTAGATTTTTGTCCCCGAAATAGTACACATTTTGTTGTGAAAATAAGCCAAAATAAAGCAAAAAATTTTTTTTCTCGCAAACGGTACGTTATTTTAAAAAACTGTCTGGAAAAACTTTGTATCGTATGACTGTACACTGTTCCAAATTTTTTTAAAGCATTTCGTTAAATAACATTTGAGTTATTTGCAATTGTTTGTAATAAACGGGAGATCATGGCCTTAATGTTGTATCAGCATTATTCCATCGTTAGGCTCCATTTCTTTCTCCTTAATATTTTTTTTTAATTTTTAATATGTTTCCTATGCCTTTTAATAATTTAATTTTTTTAATCACATAGCAATGTAATAATCTAACATCTGCCTTTTACTAGCTAATAATATAAATATTCGCTTCAACAGTGAATAAACAGTAACATAATTACATATTTTACTTTTAAAACAATAAATTATAAGACTGAGAAAAATATAAACTGAAAACTAACACATACACATAAAAATCAGAATCAGATGATGATTCGCCATTTTCCTCTCCAGTCTTCATTTTTGATGTCGTCCCCATCTAGAGTGTTAAGTTCAGTTTCGTGGGAAATAAGTATAGCTTTCAAATCATTTTTAATTTCACGGGAAAATTTACGAATATTGTTGTAGGTAATCTGCGTGCAGATGAAATTACTGGATAAGAAGTTAACAAACGTCGGCAAAACAAATCCTTGATATTTAATGTCGTGCTTGATTTCCGACAGAAGAATTCACGGTAGTACCTAACATCTTTGACTCTAGCTTCTTGTGCCTATTCAGAAAACTGGCCCATTGGCGAAAGACAGTGATCCATGATAACCGAACTGTGCAACAAGAATACTTTATGTACAGTAGGCGTCAGTTCATGCAAGCCAACTGTGCAGTTCACTGTAATGCGGTAAAGTTACTTTACAGTATACCTCAAAATTGTCGATATTGACTTTCTGGCCACTTGCGAGAACAAGTAATATAACGGAAAAACTTTTTATTAGTTCTTGGGTAATTCCGGCTGCTCTGGATTCTGTGGATGGGTCACTAAAAACTTTCGTACAGAGTTTCCTTTAGTTGTATATCCAAAACCTTGTTCTGGGCAGTCGGGTTTAAAGTGTACTAATTTCTTCAACTCTTGTAAAACAGACTTCGGGATCCTTTTTGTCACCACGTCTTTTTGATTTAGTTCCTGCAGGTTAAATAATACTGTCAAAAATTTTACCCAGACAATAGTTATATACAGAATGACCCAGGACGAAGTCGAAAATATATTTCTAATTTTTTCCTTAAACTGGATACAATGGCAGTAATGTTACCCTGAAAACGTGATAATGTACCCCGTATGAATAATTTAGGAATAACGTAATTAGCAAACAAAATTACTTAGGATTTAGATTTTTAATCCTTTTGACATTGTAGACTTTTCCGTTCCGTAATATCAAATAGTTGATACATTTTTTAAATATCATTTGAAAGTCGACGCCGCACAAAGTACATTTATTTTTAAAAATCTTAAAATACTTTATATTATGAAACGGAAGTGTCTACTTTGTCAAAAGGATGAAAGAGTCTAATCGTAATATATTTAGTCTGCTAATAGCATTGTCCCATATTTGTTAAAATGGGGCACAACCTCACATTTTTAGGGTAGCATGACTCCCACAATATTCACTGTAGAAAAAAATTTGAAACGAAGTTTTCAACTTGCTTTTTCACTACCTATTACCACACTAAATTAACGCACTCCGTCCTGGGTCACATTGTGTGTGTTTATGTATATATACACGTGTGTGTTTCTACTTACCTTATCTATAGGAAATCGCACGGACGTGATATGCCATATTTCAAGGCTTCTTGTTTTATTGGCTTTGAAACTGTCCACGAATATGACACAGTCTGCTTACATATCAGACGCTGCACTGTATTAGTTTCAGTCAAAGCGTACAGAAATTTGCCATCAATCATTGTGAGTTTTAAACTATAATTTTTTTCCAAACATTCTCTCTTGAAGTGCTGCAAATTATAAATTTCATTTTGAATGTACTTCTCTTCTTCTGAAATGACCCTTTTAGACTCTTTTACGGACTGCAGGCAGTGACGCCGGTAATTCTTGATAAAGTACTTCTATCACACCTTTGCGCCAAAGCTGCAAGTTGAACGTTTTATAGAAAAACTAGCTAGTTCCCGCAATTTCGTTTACGGGGTTATCAATTTAAATAATATCTCGAAGGGTTCGAAAGCACTCATAGCTTTATCTAAAACACATTGCGTGACACATGTATTTTCACCCCATTAGGGATAAAATTTCAAAAATTATTTTATAGACAATTAATGGGCGTCAAATTTAAGTGGAAACCGTGACGATATCCCGTTGATTTTTAAATATACAGAATATTAATTGAAAACACCTTTCCTCTCGTTTCATATTTTTTTACCCATTAGATGTCAAATTTCGAGAAATCAATAAACTTCATATCACGTTTTTAAGTAAGCATTAATATTAAACAATTATTGCTTAAATATCTAAAAAAAAAATCGGTGAGATCTGTGTATATATATCGATCACGAATCGAAAACATATTTTGCCTTTTTTTTTTTTTTTAATGTTTTGGACTCGAATTTGGAACATATCATGAAATATAATTTCAATTATTACGTAAATAATATTCTGAAGCAAACAGTACTTCGATATCTCGACTGGTTAGATAGTTACGGAGTAATAATCGAAATCGCATTTCACGTCTTTTCAACACCTTAATTAAAGACTTTCGAAACGTGTTGAAGCCAAAAGATACATATTTGTATACGTATCTAACTGAAGAAAAATCACGACGATAGCCCACTGTGTTTGAACTGTACAGACGATTAATAAAAAAAACACATCCCCCCCCCTCGTTTTACTCTTCGAGTCAAAATTTGGAAAATCGAAAAACAGCTTTTTGGGTATTCACATCAGCATCATTTTGAAGTAAAAAGCACCTCTGTGTGACGAAGTGTTCGATGGATATCGATAATTAATCGAAAATACATTTATGGTATTTTAATTCCCTTAAAGGTTACATTTCGAAAAACTCTTAAATTGGCTAATGTTCTTTTATATGATTGACCCATTGCAGTAAAATCTTACACTACACATTTCACTCCTTTTCACTCCCTTAGGGGACGAATTTCGAAAAATCCCTTCTTAGTGCTCGCCTACGGCCTAAAGAGAACCCATACAAAAAATGTCACATTTCTAGGTCCAGAAGTTTTGATTGCATTTTGATATGTCAGTCAGTCAGTGTTTTCTTTTATACACAGCGACATGTATCAAAGTTGTAGTTTTTAAAACTTTGTTAGTCTATCACACCTGCACGTCAAAGCGGCCAGTTGATGCAACCAACCTTTACATTTTCTGAATCTCTGAAGTCTCATCTGCATTAATAGCAAAATATGTGTCCAAAATGGTAAGTTTTAAAATTTTTATAATCTACTGTGCATCAAAGCGGCAATATGATGCAACCAAACTTTACATTTTCTGAATGACTGAAGTTCTCCCTACATTTTGAATGAAGAAACTTCGTAAACATCGATAAGCTACGAATTGAACACTTCACTTAATAGCAAAATAAGTGTAAAAAATGGTCGGTTTAAAAAAACTTGTAGTCTTACTATATTATTTTTCTTTTATCAATTTTGAAAAACGTATTTGATGTAGAATTCAATGCAGTTTTTTAAAATACTAAAAGAAATATTAATTCAAGTAATGAAACTAGTGAAATTCTCAAGTCAATGTATGTAGTTGGTAGAAGTCAGTATTTTTAGTATGCTTAAGCATTACTTCGAACTTTCAACTTCATATGACCATCTTGACTTTATCAGTTTATGAAACTTAAAACAATTTCGTCTGTATATAGTATATATTCTGTGGAACATGTTGTGTTTATTTCAGCAGTAAATAAAATGTTTTAATTTTTGGATTTTTGGCGCTATGTTTGGTGGATTCTGCCCATTGTGCGAAGTTAAAAACGACAAAAGTTCTTAAAAATTGAACAGTTAACACATTGCTGGATCACGGGTATTGGCCACTATGTATAAGACAATGCCAACATTTTCAGCACAAATTAAAACACGTAATGGACAAAATAAAACGTATTTAACCTTACAAAAAGGTTAAAGTAACTGCAAATCTGTTATTAATTGGACCATAAACTATATCTGTAAGACATTTAAAATAGTCTTCTCAGCATTTTAAAGTGTTCATATTCTAATATTAGCGTAATTATTTATTTTATGCATGTGTTAAATATAGGTCCAGTGGCATATTTAGACATTTGCTAAGGTCTAGACTATTTGGCTAAATAATTACTTTATATTTTGTAGTTAATCAAATGAATTTAGATGTACTTATTGTTTTACATACATATTAAAATAAGCCCTTTTATGTATATAAAATTTTCTGTCGTCATTTTAGGCTTAATATTTTTGTAAACATGTAATTGTTGATTGCTTTTAAGGGGATGGAAAATATCACGATCGTTTTTCATTTAAGTTAACACGTACAATTGGCGTGACAATCTATATACTAGAACTATTATTTGTTTCACGTTAACTTCGAAATGATTTCGGAATTAAATATTTAGTTTCTTGCCTAATACATAGCACTTACAGGCTAGTGGTTAGCAGAAAGTGTACATTTATGGAAATGTACGGTCAATGGAAAACGTAAACAGCACGAAGTAGTGGCGGATGTTTGAGACAAACCAAATCAGTTTTCACGACATTTATTAAAGAGCATAAGTATTGCTACATTCGTCAGGGTGTAAATGCATACGAGGAATGTTGAGATCACGTTATGTGTGGACCTGATACCCAGTTCGACGGATTTCGGCCCCACACGCTCGCCAGCACAATTAAACTACTCGGAGAACAGGACAGTCCTGTCGAAAGTTGACACAGCGGGGGGAGGGTCTTGTGGCTTGGACAGAATGGGAGGGGGTATTGGTGAGTCGTCAGAAATTTGATAGTGATCTGCAGCTAAGAACATGACGCTGGATCCCGGCCAGCATCGGGACTAAAGCAGGTCCTCGTAACTCGAACTGGAAAAACGAATCCTTGATCGTAGATTGGCGAAGTTTCCCTCATCCAAAGGACAACTTATCCAACGAAAAACAAGTGTTACAATGAAATAACAACGCAACGAAATTATGCATCTATGCTAACTCATTTCGTTAAGGAATTGTTAAAATTAGCATTTGAAATGTTAAATGTATTAACGAAAATTATCTTTTGCACCTATAAAAACTGAATTATGAATTGTGTTAAAGGGCCCGCCTCGTTGCCATAAAATCACACTGCAGCGTGTTTGAAGAAAGTTTTACACCGAAACTAATACACGTGTGTTCACGCCGTTTCTCTACGAAAAGAACACACACTTCAGACGATTGCCCTTAAGTACTTTCAAGACAACACACGTATTAGAAATCTTCTTTTAGGGCACGTCAAAATGGGTTAAAAAGGGGTTTTCAGTCTGCTATAGCGGAAAATATACTAGCCGGATACATGTGAAACTACTTATGGGTAGTGCATTGGACTTTAGTAAAGTGATTTCGTAAATAAAACAATAGGGTCACTACTTAAAGTCCCATAGGAAATTTGTTTTTTTTTTTTCGCGAAGACTGCACGCCTTAAGCGTAGAGGCGACGCACCGTTGTATGGCTCATACGACGTCGCCCTAAGCACCATACCTCACTCACACAAATACATTTGCCACGAGGCGGGCCCCTTAAGCTGCGTGTTCTGACGTTGACCTTAGGAAGGGGGGGAATAGTCGCCAACGTCGTGCGTCTTTGGCGAAAATAAGTTCTCGTTGTTTAACATGGGAGTTAAGAGACGTCCTCGACTGGCGCATGGACGGCGCGGCGTTGCAGCGTGTCATGCGTAATATTTTTTTTACGTGAAACCGCTTAAATTATTCATATTAATTTTATCTACGAAAATACACATACTTGAAGGTGTGCTTCTACGTTTTCGAAAATTCAGCACTATTGTTAGAAACATGATTTTCGGGCCTCTAAAATTTGCTAAAAATGGGTTTTTTAAACTGCTGTAACTCCGAAAATGTTACCTGAATTCGTAAAGTACAAAGCGAGAGGCATGCGTTGGTCTTTACTTCACACTTTTAAAATATAAAATGTTGGGGTCACAGCTTAAAGAATCGCAGGAAAAAAGACTACGGCGAAAACCTTACACACCAGTTTGGCGCGCTGTGCGAATAGAGGTGATATGCTTCTCGTCAAGCGTGGGATACTGGCTCTTATCGCTACGCTGTTCCCATTCGTCAAATATGGAAATGCGATATCGGCGAAGATTCCTCTTAAGACACTCTTATTATTATTTTCCCCCTGTACTAGTTTGATTGTAAATATGGCAGAAGTCAAACACGGAAGAGTAGATACTCGACTTTTGGTCGTAGCCTTTGTTTATCATCAATATATATTTCCCTGCATATAATCTCGTAACAAACACGCCATTATATCTACTTACCACTGGGTCGTAAGAAATAATTTTTATTTACACTCTGTTTTTGCATAAACGTCCAGGGAAGTATTTCCTTATGGCTGTGGTTAAAATACTGGCTGGTGCTCTCAACTCCTACCAAGCCTACCCGGGATCAGTTTCTGGAGTGATCGAAACTAATTTTCGCATGTGGGAATAGTGCCGGATGATGCCGCTGGTCGGTGTGTTTTCTCGGGCATCTCCCATTGTTATCACTCCATTTCGGCACTACCCCATACAAATTGACAAAGTCATTGTATGTGTAACATAATTATAAACTATATAAGCTTAAATGTATGCTGGCTCGTATCAATAATTTAGTAGAACGTCTGAAAATGAAACATACTGTGGAAATCACATAGATCCGAGATGGCGGTATCTCATACTTTTAAAATATATTACTTTCTTTATACAGCCTGAACCAAGTTTTTCGTAGGTAATGTGCAATATTTGGAGTAGGAGGTGACATAGATACCAATTTCTAAATTACGTGATATTTAAATTAGGTAAAATTAATTTTAAAGATGATCTGTTCATATTATGTTGGTGAAATTGTAGAGAACACGTGTAATAAGTCATTGCAGTGCAATTAGTAAAGCAAACAGGTAAATATATTAACATTAGAAAATAAGTTAATAGGCTTATAACTGAAAATTAGGAACGTGATATAGTGAATATGTATCGAGAAATATACTTAATAAGGCAAATTTTAAAATTTCTTTATGTAAAAGAAAACACTGACTGACTTACTGACATATCAAACTGCAGCCCAAGCACCTGAACTTAGAATCGTGAATTTTTTTGTTGTTACCTGAGGTCGTAGGCGAGTACTATGAAGGAATTTTTCAAAATTCGACATCCAGGGAGGTGAAAAGGGGTGAAATGTATTTTCGGAGAAATGTTGATAGAGGTTGAACCCGACGGCCTATCATCGAGATTTTTACTTCACTGGGACACACATAAAATTAACCAATTTCAGGATTCCTCGAAATTCAAAATTTAATAGGTGAAAAGACCTTACGCGTGTTTCCGATTAATCAGCGATATGTAGCGAACCCTTCAGGTAAAAAGGGTTTGTTTTCACTTCAAAATAATGATTACGTAAGTACCCAAAGTGTTGTTTTAGGATTTTTTGAAATTCTACCCTCAAGCAAAAAAAGGGGAGAAATATGTATTTTTATGAATCGTCTATATAGCTGAAAAAAATTTCGATATCGTCGTGATTTATACTTTAATTGGTTATGTATACAAATGACTAAGACTAAGCTCAAAGAGGTTTTTAAATTTGACATTTAAGGGGGTAAAAATACGTGAAATGTGTTTTCGATTATTCCTCATATCTATTGAACCAATCGAGACATCGATGTGTTCTTTACTTTATATTGATGCTTATATAAATATCCAAAATATAATTTAAATATATTTTCCGAATTCGGCACCAAAGTGGTAAAAAAGGGTAAAATGTCTTTTCGATTGACAATCGATATATCGACCCCATTGATATTTGCACATCGATGTGATTTTTGTTTAAGGTTGTTGCTTACTCAAATCCCTGAAACGTGTTTTCACTAATTTTCAAAACTCCCCACTTAGATGAAAATGGGTGAGAAGTGATTAAATGGGTTTTCAATTATTTGTCGGGCTATTGTCCGTGTCTTTCACGTTTAATATACAGCAGGAAAGTAGTTTAAAACGTGATTAAAGGGTTTTTCAAAATTCAGTCTCTATGGAAGTGAAAATACCAGAAATGCATTATAGAAAAATCCTCTAGATATATCGAACCCGTTGATATATTAAGTTAATTTTTGCTTCAGGATGATGCCTAGGTAAGTGGCCGCAAAAAGGTTTTGTAAGATGTTTCAAAATCCGAACTCTCAGTACTGTACAGGGGTTATATGTGTGTTTTAATGAATGATTGATTTTTCTTCGACTGAACGTGCTATCGTCGTGGTTTTCACTTGACTTGGATACTTATACAAATATTTAAGATGTGAAATTAAGATTTTTCGAAATTCGACACTTAAATGTGTAAAAAGGCATAAATTTGTTTTCCATCAGTGAATTATATGTATATAACATACCAGTAGATATACTGAGATGTTGTTCGAATCAGAATTATGATTACGTAGGTACCTGAAAAAAGTAATGCAAGTTTTTTTTATTTTGTAAGACAACTTAATTATTCATAAAAAAACTTAGTCCGTAAACTTTCAAGGCAGGCGACCCGAGAAGCAAGTAAGACCAGCGAGAAATAAATTAAAGAGGAGTTTAAATTAGCAGTTCTATCTACGAGCACAGGAAATTAATATTTAGTTTTTTTAAAATAGTTTTCATTAATAATTTTGACGTTCTGTGGTGCAGTTGTTTGTAGCTCCGGTCTGATTGTTCGAGGCTGTTGGCCTAATTTACGTTAGAAGACTACGCAAATGTGCAATTCTTACACACTAAAACTTCAAGGCAGGTGAAGTTAGTGCAATTTGTATGAAGTCGTTCAAAAGTGATAAAAATGTATTATGAAGTCCACTATCCAATAAAGTTTCTCGACAGCGTCAGCCCACATATACCATCTCACTAACCTCAAGGTTGGGGCACCAAATACAAAACATTATCCCGGCAATTTTGCCTAATGGAACTTAACTTTAAGTGAAGATTTTGAAAACACGTATATTATTGAGGACACCATCACCAATGGCCGTGTTCGGGGGAAGTCAGTCTTAATACTTCGTAAACTACGTTTATTTCGTTCGATTACCCTCTTACATTTAAGAGATGTAATTACCCCACAACGTCAACTTTCCTGTGCCTATAAATAAGCCCAGACGGAGTCGCTGTTAGTGGCAGGGATAGACTGAAAGACTGTTTTTCACGTGGACAGCTATAACTACTTATCCTGCTGCAGAGTTAGCTCAAATAGCAACTCGGTCATTCTAACACTTGGTGACTGAACTACCAATCAGGGAGGTGATTAAATATCGCGTTTTATGGGTGCAACGCAAAATTTGCACCTGCGTTGCGTCTGCTTGCGCTGTATTGGAATTATATACTCACGTAATGTCATAGAAGTAGCATTTAACTTGCTCTGCACTTGCGTTGCACTGCGTCGGTGCAAATAGCAGGTGGCGATATTTAATCGACCCCCTGGTGCATAAAGAGGCATTTCAATTTATGTAAATATTATCTGCTAAGAGTAACACACGCGAGCAAAATCGCGGGCGTACTGCTAATCAACTATACACACGTATGCACTGACATTACCGCACAGCACTTGCAGACGTTACTATACAGAATTGTTCCCAAATACTATTCGATTGCTAAGTTACATCTGCAGCATGCAAGAAATTCAGAGTTTCGTGGCTTATCGGACGCTTAAAATCTCAACTCGGGTTATTGTTTGAACGACTTAAGTTGAAATTCTTTCCTACCACTGTTAACTTCATGACATAATACAGTCTGTTCGGGAACTCACCCCAATTACTTCAGGAGGCGATTCTTTGTGTAAACTGGCGACAGTCATGGAATGCAACTTACAGCGTAGCTCAACTCATAAGGTAGATATCTGCCGTTGACGTATTTTTGCAAAATAAGAATTGTAAATGGCTTTGAATAGAACCACGATGTTTTAAACATTGTTCAAATTTTGAAAAATATTACCTTTATGGGGCCACTAATCCTGATCATCATCCTGGAGCAAAATGAACTGAATATATCAACGGGTTCGGTATAATATATCGACGATTTCTGTCAAACATATTTAAGGTCTTTTCACTTCCTAAGAGACTGAATTTCGAAAAACCCTTTAGTCACATTTTAGACTACTTTCCTGCTGGCTCTTGGACGTGAAAAACATGGACAATAGCTCGCAGAGTTCGAGATATATCGAGAATTAATTGAAAACCCATTTAATCGCTTTCACCCATTTTCACCTAAGTGGGGATTTTCGAAAATTCCTGAAAACACTTTTCAGGGATTTGAGTAAGTAACAACCTTAAACAAATATCACCGATATGCTAAAGATAAATGGGGTCGATATATCGATTATCAATCGAAAACAAAATTTACTCTTTTTTACCTCTTTCGTGCAGAATGCGGAAAATAAATGTAAATTATATTTTGGGTATTTACATACAGGGAGGAATAATCGAACACACATTTCACGTATTTTCACGTCCTTAATTGTCAAATTTCATAACCTCTTGGAGTCATGTCTTTGTCATTTGTATACGTATCCAATTGAAGTAAATTTCACGACAATGACTAATTGTGTTCCAGCTATATAGACGATTCGTAAAGAAACATATTATTTTCCCCTTTTTTAATGCTTGAAGTTCGAATTTGGAAAAATCCTAAAACAACTTTTTGTGTATTAACGTAATCATTATTTATAAGTGAAAACCAACTATATATTCTAAAGGGTTCGATGTATATATCAATATTTAATAGGAAACACGTTTAAGGTCTTTTTCACCCCCTTAAATGTTAAATTTCGAGAAATCCTGAAATTGGCTAAAATGCATTTTGTGTGTGTCCCATTGAAGTAAAAATCTCGATGATAGGTCGTTGGGTTCGAGCTCTATTGACGTTTCTTCGAAAAAAAAATTGTCACCCCTTTTCACCCTCTTAGTTGTCGAATTTTGAAAAATTCCTTCTTAGTTCTCACCTACGACCACAAGAGAAAGAAAAAAAATTTCAGGATTCTAGGTCCAGTGGTTTGGGCTGCAGTTTTGTATGTCTAGTCATTCAGTCAGTCAGTGTTCTCTTTTATATATAGAGATTGGATAGAAAATCTGGGTGTAATATATGTGGTGAAACACTATACTTATTTAATCGAGATTATATACCTACTAATCGAGGTTAACTCGCTTAAACTTCGTTGGTGAAACTGACACTTAGTCGACGTGTTAACTTCTGCTTGTATGAAGTTTGTTTGATAACATATCAGTCAACATTTTTGTTCTAATTCGAACATGGAAATAAAAGGTTTTGTCACATTTTCAAATAAAGTGAACTTGGGGGTAAATATGAATTTCACAACTCACAAATTTTAAAGTCTTTTCAAATTGTAATATTCGGAACTATCTTTCGTTACTCTGGAAAATAATTGAAGACGTAGTACTCTGATATTACGTAGAAACACTTTAAAGCAAAAGGCCCAGAAAATAATATGATAACAGATTTATTTAAAGTCTTGTTATTAAAAGTCATAGAACCGACGCAGTTCAGGGTCTCTCGCGCGGCAACGATGACCACCTACACGATGCTAGCCTAGTGCTCGTAGTAGCTGGGGGTAAAATAGTACAAGATGACTAATGCTGTTTACCTGCGCACCCATTTGTGTGAGATGAGGGCCGCTACATAACGGCCTACAAGAGCCAAGTGTTAACGCTTTTGGCTGCCAAGTACATTTGCGGTGTAACATGCTGCTCCAGTGAGGGATGTATGGTGGTTGCATGTGCGGGCACATCCGCAAAGGGCCTCGTATATTCTCCAGCACGCAGTATAATACCTGGGGCGTGGTCACCGTGTAGCACAGATTATCTGACAAGCTGGCACTAGAAGCGACTTAGGATTATATTATTTTATACTGACTTTCTTTTAATGGGAAATGGATCATCTGACTAACGAAATTGTTGTTGCTGCTTGACATAACCCTCGCTAGTACACATTGAAAACCATCGACTATTGGCAACGTTCGCCACTATACTGCATACTAAGAACATAGACAAGGATCTGACAAAAACATAATACTCATGTGAACTATCATTTGGTATTACTAACTAAAACATTTTTTATAAACGCCATTGCTAATGAATGCTGCCTTGTTGCAGAAAAACCCCACAGTAATAAATATAAAAAAATATAAAAAGTCAGTATTAGATGTTGTCAGCAAACATACGAGTACAATATGCAGGCAATTCTGTAAAATACGAATATATTCTTTTCAGGAACTATCTGTAGATGTTATGTATGTTGACAACAGCTAACACTGGCTTCCGTTTGTTTGTTTTTTGTGTTTTTTTCTGAAACACGGCAGCATTCGCTCGCACTGGCCTTCGTAAAAAAAGTTTTGGTTAGTAGAAATCTCAGTCTGTAGAAGGAAACTGGAGTGCAAATGAATTAGTGAATTATAATCGGAATTACTAAACATTTATTCAAAACCCTTCTACCTACGTATCAACATATTTGGCATATTTCTACTAATTTTTGTAATCGTCTGCTTATAAGTCAGAAGCCGGAAATGTTTTCTACAGTTGTGTTTGCTCTGGTTGAAAGTACTTTGCTGGCATTGCAAGTCATCAATGTTAATATTCGTATTTGCACTCGCCCTGACACACCGTATTTCGCTAATAATTTCGGATGAAAAGAGGCGCTTACGCATTAAACTAAACTACTGAACTCTTATTAATGTACGGTACAATAATTGTGGTTTTTCACACAAAACTAAGCTCTTTTCCATGCGACTTGACGTACTCAGTATAATCAGGTACCACTCTATGCCTGCGCTCTTTACAACGGAATTTACTGATAGGTGGGCTACACTTTTATAGAAAACATTGTTCGGAATACAGTGTATGTTAACTGCAGTGCCGTATACGGACGGTTAGTAAGATGGAATGTGTTGATATTGCAGGCAGGCTTCACTAGAGCCGATGTTAAACAAGAGCAGTGAAAGGAAAAAAAAACATAGTTGCAATCAATTAAAAATATATTAATTCGTTGTTTTGTAAAGCTTCGAACACTTCCGTACGCTTTGTACTTGGTGTATTTGTATGTAACGCTTTAAATTAAGATAAATATTCTCGTTAAGCTCTTCACAGTTTGTAATCATTATATCTTACCTTATTCTGTATTTTTCATAAGGCAATTAGATTTAGGAGGTGAACTGAAATGAGGAGCGGCAAAATACGAACAGAACTCAGTATATGTAAAAGAATAAGTTATGCGTGTTTATAGAACGAAAAACTAATATTTCCACAAATACATCGATTAACAGTGGCCTATTTTTTAGCAATGCAAAATAAAAACTAGCAAATGCTCATCAAAGATAAATACATATGTGAAATTGAATAGCTCTGCATGTTTCACAGTTTGAAACTGTTACATCTCTATAAATAAAATAGTTCACTGACTGACTGACTGAATGAATGAATGAATGAATGAATGAATGAATGAATGAATGAATGACATATCAAACTGCAGCCCAAACCGCTGGCCTTAGAAAAATTAAATTTTCCCTTTAGGTCGTAGACGACCACTAGAAAATGTATTTCTTTAATCCATCCCCTAAGGAGGTGGACAAGGGAAAATGTGTTTTCTAAGATCCATCTACATAGCTCGAACCCGACGGCCTATCGCCATATATTTTGCTTCAATGGGTAAAGCATAAAAATTCATATTAGCAAATTTAAAGATTTTTCGAAATTCGCCATTTTAAGGGGGTGAATATACCTGAAATGTGTTTTCAATTCTTTATCGATATCTATCAACACGTAGACATATGTCTAGATAGGACCTCAAGATGTTTCGAAATTCGATAGTAAAAAGGGTGAAAAGACGTGAAATGTGTTTTATATTCTTCTCCCATAGCTATCGGAAAAGTAGAGATATCGAAGTGTTGTTTGCCTCAGGAAGAAGTTATACGTAAAGACCCTAAATTATGTTTTAGGATATTTTCCAAATTTGTCTCCAAAGAGGTGAAAAAGCTTAAACATGTGTTTTAGATTTATGAACGATGCGTATCTATCCCAACCTCTGTTATATGTCGACGCGATTATTTTTTTAAGATAAGTGCTTACACAAATATTTTACATGTGACGGTAAGATTTTGCAAAATTCGATCACTAAAGGGTGAAAATGCGTAAAAATTTTCTTTCCGTTACCCCATTATATCTATCTAACCTTTCGGGATATCAAGATTTTATTTGCTTCAGAATGATGCTTAAGTAAATACGAAAAATAATTATGTCCGTATTTGTACTGATACAAAACTCTCAATTATCAGGGGCCCGGGAATACAGTATTTGTAAGCCTTTCAAAGCAAGTATGACCAACGAAAGACAGTTAACGCATTGCATTTATATCGTTACGTACCTATTGTAATACAACTTCTATGTGCCAATGATGGAATTTTATAATTTTAGTGAACTTTCGATGTTAAGTATTGAGGCCACAGTTAAAAATGGTTGTGCTCGAGGTTAGTCAGCAGCGGCCGCAGAGAGTAGACGTGTTTACGTCGCGCGCCCACGAAATAGTTTAAAATTTTAATCCTGTCAAAGTTTTCGAAATTTTTCTTACTCATTATCAGTTATATAGCAAATTTACTTAACAATGACCGACAAGTGCAGTAAATGTCTTATGTTCCTGGAAGCAGCCAATGTGAAGGAAATAGTGAAATACTCGGGAGTTTGTGAACGGTATTTTCATGTACAGTGCACGTCTCTTAAAACAGCAGAAAAACTCCGGAAACTTGGGATCAAAAAAGACACGTGGAAGTGTGAAAATCGCAAAGCATTAAAAGTGTTTAGTTTGGAGCCGAAGGTAGATTTGAAATTGTTGATGGAGCAAGTATCTGAAATACGTAAACAATTACCGGGTTTGCAAAAAGTAATTTACACGATAGAGGCTTTAGAAAATAGTGTAAAATTTATTTCAGAGCAATTTTAGGAGTTTCGGGTAACAACTAAACAGATTCAAGAAAAAATTTAGAAAATTCAAAAAGAAAACATAGCTTTAAAGAAAACAGTGGATGATCTGGAAGAAAGAGTAAATGAACTGACACTCCATTTGTCAAGAAGTAAGGTGACACATCATCTATTAAGATAAGGAGTTAACATTTTATAAATGTCAAATATTATGTAAGAAATGAAGGTTGCAATATCGTAAAAACTTAACTATACCTGATACAACCGAAGAATTTCTATAAACAGTTTGCAAACCACTTTTTCGGCAAACTAGAACGTTATGTAAATAGGAGATATGGGATAGGGACATGAAAAATGCGGAAATAAAATTTTAGCATTAAAATAAATACAAATTGTATTAGTTTTCTTATAGCGTGACAACGTACCAAATATCCTTGGTCGGTACTGCCGCGAGGGACTGCTAGTGTGTGTATATATATAATTTTTAGACCATTGGTGACAACGACTTAAGATATTACGACAGAATAACTTACTTATTCTGTAAAACATTACCGGGCATTGTCTAAGTAATCGTGCTGGCTAATTCGCGGGCGGACAGCATATTACGTAGCGAAACGCTTCCCCTTCCTTTATTCGTCCATCGGAGTTCCGGAACCGCGCTGAGGCGGACGAAGTTTTGTTACATGCTGAAAGCAGACAACACTGACGTACGCCGCCGCAGTACGTCGACCATTCGCCTGTCTGTTATGTTGTATCGCCAGGAATGTGAGTATGCAATGAAACTGATTATACATATGCAGAAAAACTGTCGCGATGCTAATTTAATGGGTACACGAACGCGAATCATGCGGCAACTTGACGAATATACGCGGACACACTGTCAAACAGTTGACACCCAAACGAAAGACATTCCAGCGTATGTCGAGAACAGGGCCGTGCAGTGTCACAGAAAGGTCTCAAAGAGCTTAGACCACTAATATGGATGAACGTGTTCTGTCCTGCATCTTGGTAAAATGGGCACAAAAAGACTAATTTGTTTTGTTTCAAAAAGATCATTGTAGGCATTTGTCCGTGTTTTGTATTGTTTTGCTCTCTACAGTTACTGTGTTATACATGTAGTGTTCGTTCTGTCTGTCGTTGTAATAATTTTTGTGTTGTTCCGTTATTTTGCGACATTATGAAGGAATTCCTATGTAGAATAATCAGTTATTTATTTTTCTTGGCTGGTTTACTGTGCCTGGGTGCTCGTTTGTGTGGATTTATGTTCTTGTTTGGCTGTTTGTAACTCACTGACTGAATTCCTTGCGGAATTGTGTATGTTCTTCTACGTTTACCAGTTGCAAACAAAATTAGTTTAGTTGTTTACTTATCTGTTTGTCCGTGTGTATTCTCTGGTTTTATGTGGGGCACCATTTGCTGCAATGGCGTATGTACAAAATACTTTTTTGGCCTCCCTCGACAACCGAAGGCGCTTTCGAAAACTCGCCCGTTGGAGTATGGTACGTTATCTCTGTGACCAGGTTATGCCGATTACCAGGTTTTGATAAACTCTTGCATTGTTATTCAAGTTTTTACGTTGGCGGGAACAAAAAAATCTGCACATTTTACATATCTCATTAATGTCTTGCTAAATGAGATGACCGGTGTGAATTGTTTATTTATAATTTCACTAGCAGTCCCCCGCGGCTTTGCTAGTGAGTTTTATTCGTAACTGATTATATTTACTTTTATTGAAAAACCTCTTTGTACACAAAATTGGTACTTCAGTCATCAAGTGTTAGAATGTCCAGGCGGCTAGTTGAACTAATTCTGCAGCAGGAAAAGTAGCTATAGCTGTCCACGAGAAAAGCAGTCTTAAGTTTGTCCCTGCCACTAACAGCGACTTCGCCTGGGCCTTATTTATAACCCTGCCTATTTGACGTTGTGGGGTAGTTACAGGCACCTAAGGTAAGAGGTTAATCGAATGAGAAACATCTGTTTACCCTGTGCACAACCATTGGTGACGGTGCCATCAATTGTATATTTTCAAAATATTCACTTTAACTTTATTGACATTACAAAGTTTCAGAGGGTAAAGGTTTCGCGGAAACGTATTTGGAGCCCCAAACCTGAGATTAGTGAGATGATATA